>VMDR010005954.1:0-48268 GCA_007922815.1 Macrotus californicus
AGACATGTGGTACCATCTCTTCTGGCTAGGAGGTGAGGTAGGGCAAGTGTACAAGATTTTCATCGATTTATTCATCTATCTTACTCTACAGGTATTTGTTATGCCCAACACTGAGGAACAAAACAGGGAGTCCTAAATTAGGCTGTGAGAGTATGTGGGAGAGAGGAAACGCTAAGCAAGAAGGTCAAAGGCATCATCTCCTACTTAGGGAGGAGGCAGCCTTTACTAGCCAGCCACTAAGTCTCATTGAGCTCAAGAAAAAAGGCCTTAAGAGTTGGTAAGAGTTAACCAAACAAAGAGTAAGCCACATGCCAGAAGAATCAGAAGTGAGAAAAACATGGCTATTTAATGGATAACCAAGGACAAGAACACTTCCTTGAGTACAGCAAGAAGGACATGGTTTGGAACACATTGATTAAAAGGTATTGATTTGCCACAATTCCAGGCTAAGACTGTGATGAGGAGAGCAGAGGAGATGGCCTCTGTCTGTGAAGGACACCCATCTGTCTACTGAGGATCCTGCAGACTTTAGGGGCAGCCTAAGGACACTCAATGCATTTGCTACCTGTCACTTCTAAGTTCCTATTGGATCAACAGAAGGTAAAAAAGCTGTCGACCAGGGCAAAGGAGACACGCAGAGGAGATGATGGTGAAAAGAAAGAGTATACTTTTCCTTTGATCTTCATCCAAATTCCAGGCTCAGACCAACAGAAAATATTTGTTTTCTTCTTCCTTGATTTTTCTCTTTTTTAAAAAAAACTGTCAGGTTTATTTGTTTCATGAGTAATTGGATTCTTCATAGTCCAAACACTCAAGAAGTTTTAAAAAGATGGGTGGTCAAGTTCCTTCCTTCCTCACCACCTGCCACCCAATTTCTCTTCCCTGCGACAACTAATGTTACAAGGTTGTTTTTATAATTCCAGAAACAGTCTATGTCCATCCAGCAATATGCCCTCACATCTTTTTTAAAGTTGAACGGTAGGCAGCATAATATACACAGAGACAACAGATAGTATTTTTGTTCTTCCTTTCATAGAACTGACCGGGCCCAAAGGGGGAAAACATTTTTAATGGGAAGAGAGACTAGTCGTCAAGAAATTTAAAAAAACTAGTAAATATCAAGAACACAGCCTCCAAAATTTAAAAATATATGTGTATCTATTTTTGCCTCAGTTTTACCATGTAGGTATCTCAGCCTCTCAGGAAGAAACAAGAATTTGTAGGGGAAAAAAGTATAAAGGGAAATGTTGTTGGGTCTTCTTGAGGATATTTTCTAAAATTCTTGCATTATAAGAAAGCTTGCAATCTTTAGCTGTCAAATATAAGAAACACGATAAAAGAACACTGAGAAGAGTTATGCTTTGTACTTAAAATATTGTGCAAGCCTGAGAATTCAGAAGGCAGCTCATGACTCTCTGTGCAACCTTCAGAAATATTAACAATCTGTCCTGACAAACAGGACCATCTAATTTTCCCTTTTATGCTACCAGATTGATGTGAAAGCTAGGGAAAGAATGTTCAGGGTGAAGTGAATAGAAATTACATTATAAATGGGTAACAGGATAATTAAAGCATGAAAGCTTCTACATCTTGAGATAATGGTAATGCTATGTGTCGTGTTAGCTAATTAGTTGGTTAAGAACAATTGGCCTCAGTGACTGTGGTACCTTTCAATACAAAACACTTTTTTGCTTTGCTAGAAACTGAGAAGAGAATTATCGTGGAGCTTGTGAAACAAATAGCTTTTGGCCACCAACAGGGTAATGACAAATCAGAGGACCCATGGTGAGTTAGTCCTCCAGGGGCGATTTTCCCCTCCACACTCTAGTATGCCTGGAGATTCATAGAGAGAGGGCCGACTTCCCTTCGCTTACATCTCCTTTCCAAAACCTTTTACCAAATGAGCAAATCTGACGTCACATGTTGAACTCAACATGTGCTTAACCAAAAACGATATTCCCCAGCTTGAGGGATCACGTACCTTCTTCATCAGACCTGACCCCTGAAAACTGTTGGCTGTTTCCAAACATCAAACTCACCCTCAAAGTGGAAGAATTTGTCAACCTGATAATGTTCCAAAGAAACTGCCATGGATTCAGAAATTAATTCCACAGGAAGAATTCAAGAAACGTTGTGAGCTAAGTCAGCAGTGTTGAATTAATGTGTGGTGGAGTGATGTCACTGTCTCCCAAGTTACTTGAAGGGGACTTGCTCATTTAGATGGCTAAGTTCTGAGAGTTTTGCTAAAAATCAATGTCATTACTTTTATAGTCAAACCCAATCTTCTAGGCTTAAAGAATGATGACAAGAAGCAAATTCAAGATCTATCTTGCAACTTGACATTGATTTTCAAATTAGTTAATTTTCCAATTGAATCCCAATTATGTCAAAAAAGAATGCATAAGCTCTGGCTGGTGTGGCTCTGTGGGTTGAGTGCTGGCATGGGAACCAAAGGGTCACGGGTTTGGTTCCAGCTGGGGCACATGCCTGGGTTGCAGGCCAGGTCCCCAGTAGGGGGCATGCAAGAGGCAACCACATATTGATGTTTCTCTCCCTCTCTTTCTCCCTTCCTTCCCCACTCTCTAAAAATACATAAATAAAATCTTTTTAAAAAATGCATAAAAACAAAAATGGAAGGAAATTTATCAGAACTTTAAGATGAATCAGATTATAGGGAATTTTATCCCCTATTCCTGTAAAGTTTACTTCCTGCATTTTTTCACAATGATTATGTAATACTTTGGTAACCAAGATCAAAAAGAAAAGTTTAAAATTGAAAAAATTATCTTTCCGTCTGTTTAGTATTCAAACCACCCCCGCCACCTCCCCCCTTTGATGGGATCTCATCCTAAACATTTTTGAGCTTGTCTCCCAAGTTACATTTTATTGTTCTCAACATCAATTTCCTAGGTAGACTAGACAAGAAAATGAGAAATAAGAACTAAAATACAAGTTACCTTTTCGTAACATAGATTTTCCTCCCCCTCTACTGCAAAGCAATCTGAATATACCTTTTCTCTCAACCACCTGAAGGGCAAAGTGAACCCAGGTGCTCCCTTTTGTGTCTTCCCTAACTGGTAAACGGTAGGTGGGACTCCATTTTCCCTCCAGTGACCTCTGCTCCCCCTTTCCCTCCCCCCACAAGTAATTAAGCCGCCTTCTTTCATATACTGTATATTTAGAGCTGGAAACGGTGCCCTGACTTTTACCCAGGGAAATAATATCTGCACGTTTTAACCATCCTGCCAGCCATTCAGGAAGTTGGCCCCAGGTTCTTTCCTCCAGCTGTTGGCCCTCCCTTCTGGGCCTCAGAGAACTCCCTTGAGGAATATTCTAGACTGCAGGTGGGGGGAGGGGAGGGGGAACTGCTACTCCGGCCAGCCCTTGGTGTTGGGACACTCTAAGAGGAGAACAATGACTGCTCTGCCAGGTCAAATCCCGACCTTCTCCCTAAGTCTGTTGTGGAGAAGATTCCCAGGATTCCTTCCTCTTCCAAATCCACAGGCCCAGCGCTGGGATGAGTCCTTGAGGAGTCTCTGTTCCAGTTCCCAGAGAGGGAGTCGAACACGATGAGCCCCAATGCCTCAGAAAGGCTGGGATTCCAGTTCCAGTTTAAACTAATGTCCTTCAGGATATATGAGGACACCTGGGAGAACCTTCTCCTGGGCCCCATTAGCAAAGAGAGTTGCGCTTTTTCAGGGCTGGTCTGTGTTTTATCTGGGAATTGTGATTCTTGTAACAGTTCCCATAGCTTACTAGGAGATTTAGCAACAAATTTCTAACCTCCCTGTAGCAAATGCCTAGGGCTTTAGGGCATGTATTTTGTACTAATCTTGCTCCGGTTCCCAACTTAACTTTACTATCTTTATTTTCCTTTTTGTCATTTTTCTTGCCTTTTTTTGGTAGTATTGTTCTTACTCGTTTTATCTTGTTATATTGTATATCCCTTTACAGCTTCTTAATATCTTTTTTTGGAACAAAGTAGGATATAAATCAAGTCAATCAATTTTTAAAATATATATGTGAGGGGTGTTTAGTTTTCTGTTTATTTCTGTCTTATCCCCCTTAATCCAAACGTGGATCCCCACTCCACCATTCTGATTATGCAAATATCTTAAATGTTAAAAATTTGATGTGATCAGTTGTGACATTCTTGCGAGCAAGGATCAGGTGTGTAAGATGCTGTGTGGGGGTGGTAGAAGGAAAGAGCCCCGGGTGAAAGTTCCATTCCAGCTCTGCTCATGCTAGGCGTTTGACCTTGAGCAGGGCCCTTCTTTCTGGGTCTCAACTTCCTTGTTTATAAAATGAAGAGGTTGGGCCAGGTCACCTTTAAAATCTTTTCCAGCTCTGAAATTCATTGACTCCCTGACCCACTGTGGGCGCTTAATAAATAACAAGCACACTTCCCGAGAACCTCAAGAATGACTTGCGTTCGGACACTTGGGTCAACAAACATTTACTTGGCATCCTCTGGAATGTGGCTGCTCTGAGGGACAAGTCAGAGCTGGCCCCCTGTGGGTCCCCTTCAGACCTGAAGGGGAGACCTGCACGCTTGTTTGTCCCCACTGCCTGCGGGTTCCAAGTTTTTACAAAATCACTAGAAGCTGAAACGCCTTGCCAGGATAAAGAACCAAAAACCAGAAGGAAAAACTGGCATTCATGAGAAGAGGAGTTCATCTACTTTTAGAAAAATAAAATTGTGTCATCCTTTAGAGGAGAGGGCGATAGAGAATTTTTTAAATTCCATTTGTATTTTAACAAAAGTACCATATTTAAGGATATAAATGATATTATGTGCTATTTACTTTAGCCACAAGGTTTTTCTGCTTGGTATACTTTCCCTTTAAAATTATTCATTGTTAATTATAAATATGCTGATGAATTCTGTTCTAAATTGTTTGCACTTTTTTTAACCCTCCCCTGATGGTATGTTTATTGATTTTTTTTAGGGGGAGAGAAAGAGAAACATCAATTTGTTGTTCCATTTATTTATTTGTTTATTCATAAGCTGATTCTTGTATGTGGCCTGAACGAGGTTCAAACTTGCAAACGTGGTATACTAGGGACAACGCTGTAACCAGCTGAGTACCCAGCCAGGGCTCACTGATAGCATCTTTTAAGGTTTGCCAGTTTATGAGGAACGAAGCCAAGTTAAGAATAAACTCTCAACACCATAAAAAAGCTTGTGTATCCATTAAGTAAATGTTCATAAATACAAAAAGTACCCAACCATTTTCAGAAAAAGGCTGAGACAGAAAGGAGGAAAAGGCCTCACCAAATACTATTTTGCCATATAAATAATTTTCTCATGGCCCTCATTTTTCTAAACTGTTCCAGGAGGAGTCTTCATACCATTGCTCATTTTAATAATCACAGAGGATGATTACTTGAAATACTGAGGATTTCTCTTGAGACACATATCTTTACCTTTCTAAAGGCCAAATTGTTGTGTCCTTTCCTACAGGTAACAACAGGCAGGGGCAGATCCCTGCTCATGTTTTGGAGGGTAGATGTGAGAGGTGTCCTGGTGGAGCTGGGCAAGGTACCTGTCACTTGGGGTGAGAGGGTCGTGCTTCCCAGAATTCCAGAGCAAACACCCAAGCAAAACACCTGAGAAATCTTTGGGTCCTGCAACATGTAAAACTCCATCTCCAGTATCAGTGGCCAAGTGTGCTTTGTAATTCCAACAAGTTCAGGAACATTGTGATGTGTGTTTGTGCCTTCTAATTCAAGAGCTTTTCAGCGTGCTGACAACTTCCTGTGTGTTAACAAGCATTTTCATTCGCTTCCTTCCATCCTTCCGAGTGGAGATGAACTTGAAGTCTTTTTTAAAAATTGTATTTATCAAGGTCAGAGCCTGAAGAATAGCTAGCAAAAGGGCACTTGGCTTCAGACAAGGCCTCTGGGAGGTTAAAAAAGGCTGGAGTCATTCCTATTCTTTGAAGCTCCAGGTCTGATTTTCTTTTATTGGAGACAATTCAAAATAGGGTGAAAATATATAGCATATTTTTAATGGTTAGTTTTAATAAGTTGAAACTCTTAACCTGCACACACACACAAAATACAATGTGATAAAGTAATAATAATATTGTAAATAGTAAGTACTAACAATTCAACAAAATAAGGCTAGATAATTGCAGAATTTATTAAAATATTAATTCATAATACACCATTATTGGTGTGGTTTGTTATGGGATTCAAGTCGAAGTTATATGAAGATTGTTTTATTTTAACCCCCTGGGGCACTCTGTGATTGTTTAACTTGATCTGAAAGTCAAGGTGAAGCTCTTAAGCAAACTTGAGACTGAGCGAAACCCTCCCCTCTCCCCTCACCTGGGGGTTGTGGTACGAAACTGGCTTTAATGTCTTCAGGGCCACCCTAGTCAGGTACAGAGATCCTTAAAACTAAGGAACTAAAAAGTGGTCACTCATGCATGTTTTCTTAAATAGCCTTTTCATTTTTTGTTTTAGCAAACCCCCAAGATAGCACTAACCACACTTTTTCTATCAGTTTTCTAGGGTTTTCAATGACTGTCTTATCCTATGCATTCTTTTCTTTTGAAGACAGCAGCTCTCCTATGAATAGTGTTTCATATTCCTTACCCCTTTTCTTGGATCTCCTGTAGCTCTGGAAATCACCCAACTTGATGATGTCACGAGGAAGCAAGCCTGGGCCAGGAAGAGAGCATCCCATTGTGGTAATCTGCAACTCCTTTCAAGCTCTCCTCCAAAGTGTCCTTGTTTCCTGCAGAGTCAGCAAACCAGAGTCACCTCTCCTGGTCTTCTGAGGGACCTCCCACGTTGAAAACTGATATTCACGCTTTTTCTGTTGTCTTCTACTCTTCATGAAACAAGCGAACCAAAAACTCCTTGGGGTGTTGGTATCATATAAGCAGGTTACCCCTCTGTTGATTTATCTGTAAATATTTTGAAAGATAACACTCCACTGATTGCTACTTAAGCAGGTTCCTTTCCCCAGTCATATTCTAAAAGCCTGTCTGCAGGGCAAACACTATGCTGATTTTAATAATTAAAAGCACTTCCTGCCAGGATGCATTTTTTGTTGTAGATTGTAAGTTTCCAGAAAATATAGATTGGTCTAGTCATTACCCATCCCCCACCCCCTGGATCAGCCATGAAGCCCAGAACATTTTTTTATTTGCTAGCTTCAAATATTTGATTTCTTGAGGCTGATGATTAGAGGCTCCTTGCAATGATGCTTCAAAAAACAAACACAAAGAAACAGCACTGGGAGTTTTAGACTAAGTACACATGGAAAAGATAAATGGACAGATGTAGAATATTACTCACTGTAAGGATCTTATAATCAGAGTTTACATTTTTATTTTGAGGAAGACACAGTTGAAAGTCTTTGTGAATATCTCATCTTAAATTGCATTTATTATTTGTTAAATATGTCAACACAAGACATTTCCTTTTTTTTTAATTTGGGGAGGAGGTCTTTGGACAGGCATGGAGCAAACGACCCTAACCCTCTCCGTTCTGCCCTCGGGGCTCCCCTCTCTGTGCGTTCAGCAGTGGCCCTGGTGCAAACACCACCGAGCAGCCAGGTGTACTGAGAAGTGTACCAACAAAAAGGCAGAGATCGGTTCAAATTCTGACGCCAGCAGTTATTTGCAGTGAGACCCAGCGTAAGTGACTGGACCGCTTTGTGACCCCATTTACTCCTAGAGCTTTTGTGAAAAGAAGAAAAATTGCTTGGTTTCACTGAAATAAATTTATAGTAGACAATGCTAATCCCATCCCTCTGAGATGGTGAAAGTAAGGGTCTCAAGTTGATATAATGTCTTCAACAGAGGACATACGTTCTCCCATAAGAAGGAGCCCTTGGCCTCCTGTGGTGGGCAATGTGAAGCGCTGACCGGGGCCCACCTGAACTCATCTTCCCATCCCTCAACCTGACTGCCAGGTGCCCCTTACTTGCAGACACGTGAGTTATAGTCACTTGACATCTCTTCACCTTTTCCTCTCCCCAGGATGATGAAGGGTCAAAAAACAGGTCTGGTTGGTACCACCATCTAGAGATAGACAAGAACCCTCATTCTGTAAGAAAGGCACGAGATACATACATTCAAAGGATCATGAAATAGTCTTTAAAAAGAGCCTCACTGCCCAGGCCGGGTAGCTCAGCTGGTTAGAGTATCATCCCCATAAACTGAGGTTGGGGATTTGATCCCTGGTCAGGAGACATACAAGAATCGACAAATGAATGTAGAAATAAATACAAGAACAAGTTGATGTTTCTCTCTCTCTCTCTCTCTCTCTCCTTTCCTCTTTCTAAAAATCAATAAATAAAATGAAACTTACTCTTGCTTTTGACTATTTTTAAAAAGTATTTTCATGTGGAATGAGCTAGCTTTCCTTATAGACTTATTAAAATTTCACATTTGCCTATGTAACATTTTCTGCTGCTGACTTTCACGAGAGAAGACCTGTTCTGACCTTGTCCAGAACCCACTGTTGCCAGACCACATTCACTGTGCTTCCTAACCCATCAGTCACATAAAAGCCTTGTTCATGAAGTGCTCCTTTCCAAAGTCCATCCTTTTGATGCTAAGGACTGTGAAGATTAATTGCGATGATTGTACTAGTGGAAGAAGATATAAATTCTTAGACTTTCAGAAAAAGTCACAATCCATCAAAAACAGAAATAAATTCAGATTCTCTCCCTTGGGTTCAATACTGGATGCTCCCCCTTCTCCCTGCTCCAGGATCTTCCTTCCAGCTTTCCATGCTTCATCAGAGTTAGGGGTTCTGGGTTTCTGTTAACATGGTTTTGGCTTTTTCTACAAATTTGTTCTCTCTTATATTTTTCTCCTGTTCCTTTGTAATTTCCTTTCACTGCTTTTTCTTGGCACCTTTTCTGACACTGGCATTACTTCTTGCCTTCTAATTTCTTATTTTTCATCTCTTCCATAAAAGGAATAAATAAGCTTCATCATTCCTGACCAAATCTGTCTATTTTTTGTTCTCTGTGGGCTAATGCTGAAGCTCTGTTCAAAACCGTCAGCGTGCACTGGGCCCTGATAAAACTGTAGAAAGGAGAGAACCCACCCCAAAAATAAACAGTCACTTCCTTCTTGGGAGAGCCATGAGTAGTACAACCAATACTTACTCCGTCAAAAGCTGGGAAAGGCAAACTATTTCCATACCAAATGAGTTCCATGAAACTGGCCTCCTGGGTTCAATCAACAAATATCTCTTGAGCCTCACAAGGCCAGCCGTATGAAAGTTGAAGAGTTCAAGACACCAAGACTGGCTTGGTGTCTGTTCTTGAGAAGGTAGATAAGTAAACAAACAATAAAAGGACCCATCACGGGTGTTCTTTCTCCCACTATTCCTATCCCCTTCCCTTCATTATTTTCCTCCATTTCACTGATCACCATCTGATATGCCTTATATTTTACCATGTTATTGTACATTTCCCCCCCACACTAGAATGCAAGCTCCATGGGGAAGGGATTTTCGTGTCTTGACTTATGACCGAATTCCTGGTACCTTAACATTGCCCAGCTTGTGATGGGCTGGAGGAAAGACATTCAACATGATGTGTGCAAGATGAGAAATGTTGATGACATGCTAAGGAATTACAGGAATTCACAAGAATCTAAGGGCGATCAGATTCAAAGAGAAATTTGATGCTTTTGGAGTGATGTAAGTAAAATATCAGAGTTCAGAACAGGCTTGGTCATGTGGTGCTGGGTTGGAGATCTGAGAAGAAGGGGGGTATGACATTTCCACCCTTAACGCTTAGGAAAGTTCCTATTGCTTTATTGAGTTGTATTAGAAATGCTTACATTTCATCTAGGAGAAGAAATGGGGAGCATTCTCAGTGCTTCCTTAGAACACAAAAGGAAACCTAGGTCACAGCAGTCAGAGGCAGGCATTAGGGGCTTAAGAATTCAGGTGTGAGAAGTCCGGGTTTCTTTCCTGTCTCTGCTGTGTGACCTTGGGCGTATTACCTTACCTCTCTGAGCCCTGCTTGATCAGAATATAATAATACAGGCATTGCCAGGGATGTCTTAAGAATTAAATAAGAAAATGAATACAGAGTGTTTAGCATAGCACCTGCCTGCTCAGCCCACAAAAAGAAGGTAGCTATTCTCATAGTAAGATAACAACAGCAAAAGACAAAGCTCACATCCTTGTGCCTTCATATTGCTGAGAAGTGGGGATACCACATTGCAGAGGGTATATAGGTAATTGAAGGTAGGGTCTAAACCAATTTGCCCCACTTTTTATTCCTATACGAAGTAGCACTGAGCATAACATAAATTAGGTACCAATAAATATTAACATCTCCTCCCATTCCCAACCTTTCCCAAACCTAGCTAGAAACTGAAAAGAGAGAGATCGTCTCCTCTCGTTTCTCTTGCTACTGAGAAGCCAAGCTCATTTTCTTCCACTCAGAATATGGTTACCTGGGTGACGAAGCCATTATCCTGTTCCTCCCTCCTCTTCACACACACACTTCTTTCTTACCTCCCCCCCACTACTGCTGCTTGAAAAGCTTTTAGCAGAAAAAGTTAATCCACAATTTTACAAGCTGCTACTTAAAACATTTTTTTTCTTTTCTGAATGCATGCAAACAATTCTTTAACATATTGAAGAAATCACCTTGTCTCTACGGCAAAGGAAAGGAATAAGAAGGCACACGTGAAAGAGAAAGGAGGGGTTAAGAAGTAAGAAAGCAGTGGGGTCCTCTGGGTCTGGCTGGACTTCCTGGAGGCTGAGCTATAACTGTGGGGTTGATCTCTGAAAGAAGGGGGTCCCATGGCCAGACTTGGCTTCTGGGTCCTTAGCTTCTCTGCTTGGCCAACTTAAGCACTAGATGAAACTTTGGACCCAAAAGACAATTTTGAGGTCTCTAACTAGGTTCTTTTGCCTCTTGCACATATTAAACTGAATCTGGTTGTTGCTGATCTTAATAAGAATTGTGCTACTTCGGCTTGGGGAGTTTTACATATGGACACAGCCATAAGCAACCAGATCAAGGAAGAGAACATTTTCAATTCTCCAGTCTCCTTTTCCCCTCCCAAGTCAAAACACTCCACACACTGCCCCTACCAGGAAACCATTCGTTGATCTGTCTTCTATCACCATCAGATAGTTTTGCCTGTCCTTGAACTTCATATAAATGGGATCACATAGTAGGTACACTTGTTTGTGTCTGTCTTCTTTCATTCAACATTATGTCAGTGAGATTCATGTAAATGGGTGCATCTAATGATAGTTTATTCTTTTTTATTACTGTGTAGTATTCCATTGTGTGAACACATCACAGTTTCTCTTCGCTCAGTTGTTGGCATCTGTGCAGTTTCCATTTTGGGACTATTGTGAATAAAGATGCTTTGGACACTAATCTGCATGTCTTTGGATGGACTCGTGCACTCATTTCTCTTGGGTACTAGAAGTGGAATTCCTGGGTAAGGAGTGAAACACACATTTAGCTTTTAGTAGATACTGCTGAACAAGTTTACGAAGTGTTTGTGCCACTTTATACTCACATTGTTATCAAGGGAAAGCTTGAACTGCTTGCTGCATGACATCCAGTAAGTCAAGAAACAAGGAGCTAGACGAGCAGAGCAACTTTATTCAAAAAGCCAGCAAGCAGAGAAGATGGCAGACTAGTGTACTAAGGAACCATCTTGAGGAAGTACATAATTCAGGCTTCTTTTACGTCAGGCAAAGGGATGGGAGGTATCTGAAGTCAAGAGGGACTGACAATAGCAGACATCTGGATGCCATTGAGGGTTGGAAAGGGACGGTGAGACTTCTTTGCTTTTGGTCAACACATTCCAGCTGCTTTGGTCCCAGTCATGAGGTTCCTATAGACCTTTGGTAGTCACTACTTTTCAAATACCATTCTTATCTCCTTGGGAGGTAGTTTCAGGCATGGAGGTTGTTTCAGTAATTCCTAGGCAATAGGTTAGATTTTTTAAATGATTAGCATATCTACCTTCAGGACTAAGCAGAAGTTGCCAATCTACATGTTTTGGGAACTAGGCAGGCTTCAGCAAGATGGAATCAGGAAGACTGATTCTTTTATTCTATTACAACCTCACTATTCTATACTATTTCTTGCTTTAAGTGGATAAGAGGTAACTTTTCGTTATAAAGCAAAACATTTTGTTTTGGTTACTCCAAATTCTCAGTCCTGACGTACAAAGCAAAGTTCCACCAGTCACTGTTAATAATAGTTGGTACCTGTTTATCCTTCTGCCTGGAACACTGCCACTGGGAATCCCCAGTTCCTGCTTGTCAGTCAGGTCCCAGCCCAAAGGACACCGGCCGACGCCCCACCCCACTGAGCAAGGCCTTTCCTGACAGCTCCACCCAAAGAGCCCTTCGGCCTCCCCAGCTGGGCACCACTGTTACATCACCCCGCTTCATTTCCTCTCCAGCTCTCACCCTGTTTATGCATCAGTTCAGGCATTGTGTATATCTTTTCATTAGTTATGAAAATCCATGAGGGCTGGGGGTCGTCTGTCACAGACTTCACTACAATGTCACCCACACCTCGAACACAGCCCAGGACAGAGCAGGGCACTCTCGTAGACAGTTCTCACGATGGCTTCCAGTGACTTCCACCTTGCAGTGTGCCGACCCCTCCGACACTGAAAAGAGCTGGCCTGTATAACCAATAAATACTGCAGAAGTAACCATGTGTGACATCCAAAATTAGTGGATTAAACAAGTGGCTTCTGCTTGGCTCTTTCTTGGATCACCTGCTGAGATGAAAGCTACATCATGGGGACATTCAAGCAGCCTGTGGAAAGTTCCATGTAGCAAGGAACTGAGGTCTTTGGCCGACAGCCTGCATCAGCTTACCAGCCGTGTGGGAGGCACCTTGGAAGCACCACCTCCAGCCCCGGTCAAGCTTTCAGATGACTACATCTCAGCTGACATCTGGACTGCAACCTCCTGAAAGACCTTGAACCAGAGACACCCAGCTAAAGCACTTTGAAATTTCTGACCCACAGAAACTGTCAAAATGTTCACATTTGTTGTGATTTTAAGCTGCTAACTTTTGAAGTAATTTGTACACAGCAGTATTTAACAAGTACCAGCACTCAGTAAATATTTGTTCAACAAATGAGTGAATTCGATTAAGAGCAATATAAAATATGACCTCACACCCTCTGCTTTAAGCTGATCAGGATGCATGTGCCTGTTTCTCTTCTTCTCGTCTCTCTTCTCTAGGTTTTAGCTGAAGCTTATGATCCTAGAGATGGGTTTCTCAGCCTTGGCACTATTATAATTTGGCTCCAGGTAGTTTTTTGCTGGGTTGCAGTGGGGGGCAGGGGAGGGGCAGTCCTGTTAATTGCTGTAGGTTGTTTAGCTGTACCCCTAGTTTCTACCCACTAGAGGCCAATGGCCATTCCTCCCTCTACTGCAGTTGTCACAACTAAAAATGCCACCAGACATTGCCAGGTGTGCCCTGGGGAACACGGTTACCCCCACTTAAGAACTGCTGCTCTAAACTTACCAATGAAGAGCGAAGGAAGAAGTACTCACAGTACTAGTTGGGTTTAGAGCTGGTACACTATTTTATAATGTTTCCAAAATATTCAATTTACAAAAATTCAATCAACACGCAATGTATTCTTCCCAAAAAGTATTTAAACAAGGTACATGTGAATGGAAACGATCCTTTCTTATAAGTAAATGGCTCAATTAATACATTTCGTTGCTAAATGTGAAAAAAACACCACCCTGATCAACTGAAGTTCAATCTTTAGATCTATTTTACTTACGTTTAAAAATTATTTATTTGTTTGTTTATTATTTTAGAGAGAGGGAGGGAGAAAGAAAGGGAGAGAAACGTTGATGTGAGAGAGATATCATTCGGTTGCCCCACCAGGGACCGAACCTGCAACCCAGGCATGTGCCCTGACTGGGAATTGAACTGGTGACCTTTCGCTCTGCAGGACAATGCCTAACCCACTGAGCCACACCAGTCAGGGTTCAACCTTTGGATTTAAATAAAATATCAAGAAGGTGATTTCTCCCAAGAGTCTTCCTTTCAAAGAGGAACAAAAGTTACTCGTATAATAGACCAGTCCAAGAAACAAGTCTTTTTAGCCCTGCCTGGTGTGGCTCAGTGGATTGAGCGCCAGCCTGTAAACCAAGGGGTCACTGGTTTGATTCCCAGTTGGGGCACATGCCTGGGTTGTGGGCCAGGTCTCCAGTGAGGGGCACATAAGAGGCAACCACACATGGATGCTTCTCTTTCTCTCTTTCTCCCTCCCTTCCCCTCTGTCTAAAATAAATAAATAAAATCTTTAAAAAAAAAGAAACAAGTCTTTTTAGAACATGCAATTTCCCGTTCCCTATAACCTTGAAGCTCTCTCAAGAGAACCATGTGGCTTGCTTGCTTATTTTGTTCAAGTATCTGTTTGAATACCTCATCAGAAAAGCCTTCCAAAACCAACCTTTAGAAACAGCACCCTTCCCGATTAGGCACTCCTTATCCTGAATAGCAGCCGTCAGATACACCATGTATTCTGTTTTTCCTTGTTGTCTGCCTCTGCACCACTAAAAGGTCAGCTCCAGAGAGCAGGGATTTTGTTTTATTCTCTGCTGTCTCCTTGCCCTGAGAGAGATGCCTAGGTAGATGCTCAATAAATATTTGTTGAATGAACACATGAATGGAAGCGGTGGGTGATGGCCAAGGAGGGGTCCAATGCCTGGGGCAGAGTGTCACACTCAAAAGGTTTTCTCACCACCTCTCATTTACCTTCAGCTACAGCTGGCTGTATTGTTGTTATTGCTTGCGAAACATAAAATGACAGATTGTTTTGGCCACATCCTTCATTTTGAAAGCCTTTTAGCCTTTTTTAAGTCTTGCTACTGCATTTCTTCAGTTTTTTTTTTCAAGTATTTTCAGTCACATATAGGCAAAAAAGAAAGCAAAGCTATCGCCATGTCCTCTGCAGTTATAAAGAACAATTATGTCAAGCATATTATATCTACTTACCTTTATTGCTATTTCTGAGGAAAGTGAAGTATAAATTCAAATTTTGCAAATCAAAGAGTTTAAATGCCTCGTGAAGACATTCTAAGATGATCTTGTGGTTAATATTCTTATTAAAAAAATAAAAGAATCCTTCTGCAAAGCAAGTAATTATCCCTCAGTTATTGTGATTTATAATACATACATAGTTGGTCTTCATCCCATTTTTGGCATAAAGCTCCTAAAACCTTTGGAATTTCCTAAGTGACCAAGGTGTCTTCATTATGTTAATGAGGTGACTTTTGGAAAGCACCTAAGGATGAGGGCTGGTTGCCAAGAGAAACAGCCATGTAATTAGAAAGTTGGAACTTTTTGTCCCACTGGCTGACCTCCCTGGAGTGGAGAGGGGTTGGAGGTTTATTGAACCACTAATGGCCAGTGATTTAACCAATATGCCTATGAAATGTAGTTTTCATGAAAATCCTAAAGGAAGGGGTTCAGAGAGCCTCTGGGTCGGTGAACACATGGAGATTTGAGGAGAGTGGCACACTAGGAGAGGGCATAGAAGCTCTTTGCACCCTTTCCCCCATACCTTGCCCTATGCCTATCTTCTACCTGGCTATTCCTGAGTTATATCCTTTTATAACAAAGCAGTATCTAGTACGTAAAATGTTTCTCCATCTATAGTCAGAAGCACAGGTGACAACCGGGGCTTGCAATGGAAGTCTGAAGTGTGTGTCGGAAGGTAGAGGGGACAGTTTTGCAGGGCTGCCTCCTTAACCTGTGAGATCTGATGCTATATCTCTGTGTGGATAGTATCAGACTTGTAGGACACCCAGCTGGTGTCAGAGCATTGCTTTTGGTGGTGTGGGGAGGGGAAACCCACACACATCAGAATAGTATAAAGAAGTATAGTGCCTTATTCTATTCTAGCTTATCCTTATCCTATCCAAGCTGCACACAATCATCACATCTGGCTTCACAAGTGACTTTGTTATCAGTGGAAATGGAGTTCGTGTGGTGTGTTAAGGGAAAGAAATTCCTGAGACCTGAACAGGAGGATGTGGCGCTATGGGATGATTTATTGATGATATACAATTAAGGAGGTTCTCTTCCTGACTTCCAAATGTCCCATTTTCATCCTTGCCATGGAAAAAGTCCAATCTTGTCTTTAGGAGGGCCAGGGTGAAGGCCACTGCCCAGTGTATGTTCTATATTGAAGTCTAGCCAGTCCAGTATCTGGCTAGCTTAGCATGTGATTACAGGTGTCGTCCATTGCTGTGCTTTGGTATTCAGGCTCCCTCCCTCCTGCAGGCCATGGGCCACATGGCTGCTAAGGCTATGAGGCCAGAGAGAGAACAGGCATGTGTGCTGGTCAAGTGCAGGTCATGAGCCAGAGAGAGAGAACTTCCTTTATCCCCTAGAGTTATAACCAGGAGCTTGGGTTTGGGATGGACCAGGTGCTCTCTCAAAATGACCAATCAACTTCCTGAGTTTCTGTGGGCTTTGGATAGGTGTATACCCCGCCCCCCCCGCCCCCCCCCCAGTTAGACTGACAGGCCTCTCTCATTCAGCACCTCCCCTTGTGCCCTCCAACAACTAGGTACTGGAGGAGAAAAGGGAGGAGTATTAATCCCCTTGGCTGAGCCCTGCTGTAACCCTACCGGTGTGAAGCTTCCTGACTAGCAAGCAGGCTTATACTTCCCTGTTTATTAAGTTCAATATGTATGTTCTCTTTTGCTCCCCTTCTCAATAGCTAGCTAAACACCGACAGTAACAACTTGATTAAAAATACAAAGAGCAGCTCTGGCTGGTGTGGCTTAGTGGTTGAGTGCTGGCCTGCAAATCAAAGGGTCGCTGGTTCGATTCCCAGTCGGGACACTCGCCTGGGTTGCCGGCCAGGTCTCCAGTAAGGGGCATGCAAGAGGCAACCATACATTGATGTTTCTCTCCCTCTCTTTATCCCTCCCTTCCCCTCTCTAAAATAAACATAAATAAATAAAACCTTTAAAAAATACGAAGAGCAGGCTGGAATCACAAAGGTCATAGAATGTATCTGCCCATTCACTGCATTTGAACTCTGTTGGGCAGGATACATGCAATGGTGGAGAAGGGGGACAAAAATGGATAAACAAACAAATAAATAAATGAGGGAAAGAATAAGACTGAAGGACTGCTTTATGGCAGAGTAAAAGTAGAAGTTCATTGCACAAGTCACTTCATCCTTTTGGAATTCAATGCAAGGGAGCAAAATGATGCAGAAAATAATCACCTTAGGCGACTGTGGGTAGCCTGAAGTTTTTAGGCTAATAGTTTCTTGGAATGTCATAAAAGTGCTGCAGACTGATCAGCCTGACATTTAACATTAAGAGATGTGACAGCTCTTGCTGTGGGAAAAATAATTATGGGAGGCAAAGAAGCAAGCTGAATATGTTCAAGGCTTACCGAAGTTGCCCAAACCAAGAACTAAAGGACAGTTCTTCGAGATTCAGGGTCCATCCTTATCTTTGCCCATTTTTACAAAGAAGAAATAACAACCAGCATTGTCATTTTGAAATTCAAAGGACAGACTCTTTAAAGAATGGACATGCCTAGGTCGTCTGTGATGATTGGACTTCCCGCTACGATCTTGGGTAGCAAAGGACACATTGCCTCTTCCGGCAGCAACAGGGCTGCTAGGTCCCATTGCTCTCTGGACAGCTCAGTGCAGCAGAAGAGAAAAACAACACTAGCTCAGTGTCCTTTAGGGTACAGCCTGAGCACATGCTTTAACGTGCCCTGTATATTTAATGTCTGAGTCTTCCAAAATGGGAGTACTGAGTAGGTTTGTCCCCATTCAAAATGGCACAGTTTTACATCAAGCCATCTGTGTGTGGCTGCCTTGGGCTGTGGTGACCCCCTGGCCCCTCCTGTTGGTTGCAGCTAAGCAGCATGGTTGGTCACTCATCATAGAGGGCACAAGCCATGGCAACGTACACAGGAAATAATTAGCCTATTGAAAGATAGCTGTGGGTCTTCAGTCTATCTCCTGAATCAAGTAAAATATTTCAAAATTGACAATGTTCTATTTACTTTCAGTATTTATGTATAATTGGATTATTTAGGGTACTCCTTTTTTCCTTTTATTCCCTACCTCATTTCATCACTAACCAAATCTATACCTGGGTCCTTTGCAGAGATATGAACACAAAGAATATTTACTCAGTTTTCCTCAATAAAATAATATTTCTGGGTTTGAATAAATACTGAGAATGTGTTTATCAGTGAATATCATTTATTCATGTTATTCATAAGTAGCAGTATTAGCAATCTCTAAAATGCTATTCTCTTCTTTTAAAAAATCCATTTATTTATTCATTATTCTTCCATCAACCAGTCTTTACCAATTACCTACAAAGAAGTGGCTAATATATTTGTCTTTCCCACCAAAATATCGCTTTATTGTGGTCCAGAAGTGTCTCTTTTTGTTTCTATCCTTCCACCCTCAGCACCTGTTACATGTGATATATAAATAGCCATTCAATAGACATCTGTTCAAGAATGAATGAAAGAATAAGTGTGGTCTGTCCAGAACCCCAATCCACTGATGGTGACCTATTTTCCTAAAGAGAATAAAAACCATACATGGTGATGTTGAATGTTTCACTGACATTCCTGAATATCCAGTCCTGATATTATTGATTTGCCTTTCTAGAAAGGCCCTTGAGATGTTTCAGTGAAGATCAGTAGGATATCATAACCAAAGCATCGTCATAGAATGTGCTGTCCATTCTATGTCTCTATACAGCAGACATTTGGTGCTTTCCCTACATTTAGTATCCCCTTCACCATAGGTTAAATGCAACACCCACTGACCTCTGACTCTCAACACTATCTAATAAAACGATTAAGCCTTCCTTGTCAGCCACTCAGGGTTAATTGTTCTTTCTAAAGCTTGAACTTTGTCCTGTTTCTAATGCCTACACTCTCACATCTGCAGACGCTGGCTACCTGATATATTTTAATTTATTTATGCCACTCGCGTGCATAAGCTATGGCAAGCTGCACTGCTGTGATAGGAAAGTCACAAAAGGAAGGTGACCTCATCTTATAAATTGCTTAGAAAGATCTTTTGACAAATGGTGGTTTAGTGAAACATGTGTCCTTCCCTTCTATTGGTCATTTACCAATTAAAAATGTTCCTACAGTTGTTATTCACTTTTTAACTGTCCAGGCTTGAACCCTACTGACTATGTTAGCTTGACTGAAAAATCAATGTTTAACAAAGAAGTGAGGCATTAACTGTATGGAAGTTAACCGTGTCAAAACACACATCTGACTTACCCAGAATACCCATCTTATGTCCTGCGGAGTGGGTTTGGTTTCAATTTCCTATCACGTTGCTGAAATATTGAAATATTCCAGAGATTCCTGAGAATTTCATGGCTGAGAAAGTGTGTGAACTCTTCCTAAAAATAATTTCAAGTTGAGAGCAATTGCCGCTGAGGAAGGACCATGAAAACTAGAGTACAGAGATTCTGCCCTGAGGTCCAGGGTTCTAAGTTCTATATCGGCTTCCAGGAAAACTGCCAGAAATCCACATTGCCCTTAAGTCCTTTTCCAGATGCCTGTTTTGCTAGAGGGGGATTTTTTTTTTTTAATGTCTTCAGATACATATGCACTCTTATTGTGTTTTAAAGTCTTGATTAATTCCATATGTCCCTTTTGCTTATTCGTGGGTACTCATGACTGAAACACAGGCCAGAAAGGGACAAATTCTTCATCTGACCTTTCCACTCCCTTGACTACCACCGATCACTTTTGAATTGTAAACGATGTGCTTTTGAAACTGTGAGCTCCCAGCTGCCTTTACCTGCCTCAAGCTATTGTCACGTGGTGGCAAGTTCCACTGAAAGAGCAGACAGGGTCGTACCTGTGTACCTTTTCTCATTTTTCTTTGTACCTATGAATATTTCTCATATGAAATGATTCCTAAATTCAGACAAAATTTCTGGTATTATAAACCAGAACCTTCATTTCTGTGCCACCAATCTCAATGGTAACTTCTGTGGACCTTCAAGAAACAGTCAAATATTTTTCTAGCAAAATGGCTTTACTCAGGAGCAGCAAAGAATTGCAACTCAAGACATGTGGTCTAACGGCAAATCCGAGCAAGTCTGGAGTAACAAAGGAGGGAAATGCTCTTTTATGGACTTGGGAGGGGCTCTTGTAAAGGAAGAGTCCATTGGAGGAAACAGAAAGTTCAAAGTGTAGTGACTTTTCGTCAGCTGAGTCATGGCCGTCTCCCACGGGCTAAGCTGGTACTGGGCAAGGAGGAATCTTTTCTTCCTCCAGCTGAGGTAGTAAAGCAGTATCATTTCCTGTGGGAGATGCAAGATAGATCTCTTCCTGTCCTGATCAGGAGTGTGCGTTGAGTGATGTGGAGAGGTATGAGCTTGAGCGTTCTCTCTTCTAGCCTCTCAAATCAATTAAATTAGGTTTCCATTCATTAATTTTCACACTTTCAAAAGCTATTCTAAGGCTTAATACCAAATTAAAGTCTTTACCTTGCTTACAGAAGGTAAAAATATAATACATTAAAATAAAATTGATTAAGAAAATGAGAAGACAGGCTACAGACTGGGAGAAAATATTTTCATAAATCACATCTGATAAAGGACTGTTAACCAAAAATATACAAACAACTGTTAAAACTCAACAATGAGAAACAAACAACCAGATTAAAAAGTAGGGCAAAAGCATTAGGAGACACTTCAAGAGAGAAAATGGCAAGTAAGCATATGAAAAGATGCTTATCATATGTTATCAGGGAAATATAAACTCAAACAACAAAGAGATACCTGTTACCTACGCACCTATTAGAAGGGCCAAAATCTAGAACACTACCAACACCGAAAGCCGGTGAGGATATGAAGCAATAGGAATTCTTAGAGTGCAAAATGGTACAGTTGCTCTGGAAGACATTTGGGCAGTTTCTTACAAAAGTAAACATACTCTTAACATACAATCCAGCAATCTCGCTCCTTGCTTTTTCCCCCAAAAGGAGTTGAAAACCTATCCACACAAAAATTTCACACAAATGTTTATAGCGGCCAAAACCTGGAATTGCTAAAACCTGGAAGCAACTAGGATGTCCTTCAGTAGGTAAATGGATAAATAAACTGTGATATATCCAGACAATAAAATATTCTTCAGCACTAAAAAGAAATGGAAAGCCATGGAGGAAAATCATAAAAAACATGGAGGAACCTCAAATGCACTTCACTAAGTAAAAGAAGCCATTGCAAAAAGGCTACATACTGAATGATTTCGACTATGTGACTTTCTGGAAAAGGCAAAATTATGGGGACGGTAAAAAGATCAGTGGTGCCATGGGCTCAGGGGGAAGAGACAAAGAGTGGAACAGAAGACTTATAGAGTAGTGAAACACTCTGTATGATACTATAATGGTGGGTATATGTTGTTACACATTTGTTCAAACCCATAGAATGTACGACACCAACAGTGAAACCTAATATAAACTTTGGACTTTGGGTGATAATGATTTGTGAATATATTTTAATAAAATATACCAGTCAATTTTTAAACAAACACTTTTAACAGCTTTAACATATGTACCACTCTGGTGGTAGATTTCTAAAATAGGGGAGGCTATGCATGAATGGGGTTGAGCGGGGGGCAAGGGGTATGTAGAAATTTCTGTGTCTTCCCCTCAATTTTTCTACGAAACTTAAACTACTCTAAAAAAGAAATGCTATACATTTACAAGTAGAATTCATCTACATATGGAGAGTACTACTGGAGACTTAAAGGTTAAGATATTAAAATGGTGCCAAACTAAGATTCTTGTTACCACCTTTCTCATCTTCCCATTCTAATACCACAAGTTTTTGAAAAATAAGAATCAACCACTTGCAAGAGAAATTTCCACTGACTGTAATGCAGAGGAGGTTAAACCAAGAAATTTATCGCAAATATTTTAGCCTCTGAGAGAGAGCAAAGTTGGTAAAAAGAAGTTGAGCTTTCAAAGTGTTACTCAATCAAAATCTACGAATCCCAGGAGAAGGCCAACAGGGGGGTACAGAGGACCAGAGAGGCAGGGGTGGCTGGTTACGGAATGTGATTGCTAGGCCTGGAACAAGAAGCTATAGATAAAGCAGTGTGAGGAAGCATGTTGGCAGCCCCATCATGTTCAAGTTTGTAGTTTTCTTCATTTATCAGGAAGAACCACACAGAGCCTCTGATTCTTGACAACGTAAATTCTCTTCATAGCAGGCAACTGGACAATAATAGGTCAGGGCAAGATTTTGTCACGGAGGCTGCTCAACAAGTGATAGATGTAAATGTCTGCTGGATTCCAGAGTTTAGGCAAGGCAGCGTGTACTTGAACCTGCCCAAATCTTCAGACCTATCATTTTTCAAGAGGATGGTAGAGAAGCAAAGGAAATTTCATCTGTCAGTTGGCCAACTCTGAGATTGGAAGGAACTTAACTTCATTGACATGTAATAGGAAAATTATCACTACCAGAGCATAAGATCTACCAAAATTTCTATAGTACAAGGAAATAAAACACTATTTGAAGACTCCAAGAGCGTATATTTGAAGATGCTTTACTATGTAGGAAAAGAAAGCATTAGAAAACATCTGTTACATCCTCAAAAATATGTGAGGAGATCTGGTATCTATCAAACAGTGACCCAAAAGTTAAGAATATAAAGAAACTCAAAAATTTCACCGTGGAATTAGAAATGCTGTTGGAGGCAAGAAAGCAAAATTGAGTCGCTGATAATCAAATCAGTAATTTATAGGATGAGTGTGTTTTTTCAGGGAATCTTCCCCACCTCTCCGTGGACAGTTTGCGCTCACAGGTCAGGTTTCCCAAAACACAATTTGCTCACCTGGATTAGCTTACTTCACTGTGCTGCTCTGTGACTGCATTTAGTGCCTGTCTCTGTCCTTACAATGTGGGCTCCTCCAGGAAGGGAGCATGATGTACAGAGGTGTTTATAACCCACCCGGCAGCATAATCTGACCAGTGGGCCCTCACTGCGGACTTGATGGATGTGTGCAATGGGAGTTCACTGTCAGTTTGGCTTTCATGCTGGCTTACATTTTTGTTTTTTTAATCAACATGCAGAGAAGGTAAGGACTGAAAACAAAAAAATGATTTTTTAGAAAAATGAGGCTAAAGTAGTAGGCAAAGGAATAAAGATGGCATCCAGTAAATCGTAAATTTTAAAAGTGAATTTAAATTTTAGAATTGAGGAAAAAAATTATTTCCCTAAGGTCATTCTAGAAGTCAACAGATTAACTAAGAATTTTTAAACTGCCTTTTATCACAAGATCAGATTTCCTTTTCTTTCTTGCTCACTTAATTTTTTTTATCTTTCTCATTTCCTTCTTTAAAAAAACATCTTTACCATGCATTGGACTTGCCAGTTGACATCTGCAGATATCACAGTGCTCGGTGTCACAACAGATAAACCCTAAATCTCAGTGACAAAAATAGAAGTTATCCCTCAGTAAAGTCTAAAATGATTGGGACTGGCTTTCGTGGACCTTCAGGGGCTTGGGCTCCTTTTATTTTATGGGCCTACCCTCCTGGAAAGCCTTGGAATCCTCTCCATTCAGCTGGCAGATAGAGTTCCATTCAGGGACCACATGGAGGCACAGAGAGGTTTTGATGGACCAGGACCACAGGTGGAGCACATCATTTGATTATAGCCCAGTAGTTAAGCGCTCAGTCACATAATCTCGCCTAATAGTAAGGGAGACTAGGCGATAGAGTCTGGCCGTGGCTCTCAGAGAAAAACGGCTCTGGTGACTACTAGCCTGCCTCTGCCACAAACTCCGTTGTTCCAACAACAGATCATCATGATCTGCAGCACTATGTGCAGCCCTCTCCTTACTTTCTCACTTAATCCTTGCAATAACCTGACGGATTTGGGTGATAGCACAGTATGTTCAATTTAGTAACCTAGAGCTCTGAATAACCATCCAGGATTTGTACCTCGTTCTGACTCCAAAAGCCCTCTGTACCACGCTGCATTCTTCATTTAAATCATGAAGTCTAAGTGAGATTATAACCTGCCTGAATTGTGACTAAACATAAAAGATCATGTAACTGCATATCAGTAGATTCCATCCTTTGTGTTTTTCCAACTGGAATGATGGACTTATGCCAATTCACCTAAGCTCTTTCCCATTTTAATGTGTAGCATAGATCTGAAGTGATCCTTGCAGTCCCTGGTATAAGAATGGAGTGATATGCACTGTCTCATCATTTATATCTCATTAGTGCTAATAGACCAACACAAATTTGCATTTTCAGGGTGGACATCTTTATACCTCACACTTTTAAAATACATTTTAATTATCTTCACAACACTTTGAAAAGTAGACATCTAACATATCTGTCTACAAGTAAAAAATAGCTAAGTTACTTTGTTTTAAAGAATGGTGCTAAGCATTATATAGGTATACCTACATATTACATATGAATATATAGATATGATAAAGTAATGTGTATATATATTATTTCATTTAATCAACACCACTTAATGAATTAAGTGTTTTTATTACCAAAAATTTATTGATGTGGAAATCAAGGCACAGGTTAAGCAACTTGACTGAGGCATGAGAAATGAACAGTGAAGAAAATAAAACAAGGCAGCCTACTAGTCTAAGTCTCCTGTAATTTTCCCAGAGTTCAAGTTCACAGATTTTATTTTGTCTTTTACCATTATCCTTGTCATATATTATTCCTATTCTTCAAAATATTTATCACTTGGCATTCTCTACTTTTGCTTCCCAGCAACTTCATTTATTATACCTTTATTCTATGAACATGTTCATTGAGTACGTAAAACCTAACAGTTCCTATGGTTTCACTTTAAAAAATGCCTTGCCATTCAAAGCATGAAGCAAAAAACCTAGTTTAGCTGTTTCCTAAGGTAAATCCACAACTTACGGG
Source organism: Macrotus californicus (assembly GCA_007922815.1). Classification (NCBI taxonomy): domain Eukaryota; kingdom Metazoa; phylum Chordata; class Mammalia; order Chiroptera; family Phyllostomidae; genus Macrotus; species Macrotus californicus. The sequence continues at coordinate 24,952 of VMDR010005954.1, forward strand.
GAGAAATCCTTTCACTTCCTCTGAAACAAAAAGGATCTATACACATATTTGAGATATTGAAGGAACATCAATTTTGGTTTTAAGACATATTTACCTTAATGTCTTCTGTCAAATTTCTGGTGCCTAGCACAAAACTGGAGACAACTTTAAAAAAAAGAAAACTTTTGAAATATTAGTCATTTAAATGACTCACTCTCTAAAAGAAATTACTTGGGAGTGAAAGAAAGATGACTTTACTATCTCAGAAACTAAACCCTGATCAATTTGTCCATCCATTCAGTCTACTATAATGTGCTGATACGGAAACTTGCGGGGGGCGGGGGACGGGGAATGAAAACCACTGAAATTGACCTGGCCACTGGAAATGTTCTTCCTGGTTTACTTTGCTACCTAAATGCCAGTTGGAACGTCAGACAAAGCGTAATTTGTAGAACAGCCTGTAGCACATTGTATCCATCAAACAAAATCGACAAGGTGGTAGAAGATTGAGGAGTCATTTCGTGTCTGCTGGTGATAAAAACCCTCGGCAGAGCTTGCTGAATTGAACTCTTTCGTGAGGCACCTTTGTCATCTGTGCCTAAAGCAGGCCCCTAGTAGGTAGGTGCTCAGTAAAGATGTGTTGTCAGAATCAGTGAGGCCAAGATGGAGTTTACTCAAAGGTAGTAGGAGTTTTGCGTTCTCTCATTGCTAACTGTAAGCTCTCAATGACTTTTGCAACTGGTTTTGCAGGTCATCGAAGCCACTGACCTTTTCCTTAGTTCTGATACAGTTAGAGGGAGAAGGGGCAGGGACATTTTACACTGTGAATGTAGCTCTTTCAACTTCCCTAAGTAGCCTGGGTGGAGGCCCCACCGTTTTAGGTTGGCAGGTTTGTAAGGCACCAGCAATATCCGCCCTTCTACCCTCCCCCACCCCCTCTGCTTCCTGGGTCTTGGTCCTTGTCCTCGTCGTGGGCCCACTCACCACACCCCCCTCCCCCCGACCGCTGGGTCAGCAGGAGCCCTGGGAACTACCACTTGCCTCAAACTTTGTTTCCAGAAGAAAATAGGTAACTGATCTACATATCTGTATATTTTAAGTCAGTACAGCATCAGGTCTTCAAGTGAATGTCTTATTTGGGTATTAAAATCTAACCTACGATAAATGAGCTAGTACAAAAGGCCTCCATGATCACCCCAAAGCCTCCATATAAGAAGGTGGTCTTTGCATTCGGAAGTTGTGCGGCGTCTCCAGGCCTCACCTCCCGTCGGCTCCGTCCGCTCTAGGGAGCCACCTCACCCCCCACTTCGCGCCCACCCATTGTCCCCTCGCAGCTGTCAAAGCGCGCAGATCCCGAACTGCCGATTGGAAAACCTTCCCGTCACTCAGTCCACACTCTGGGACCGGACGCTACACTCCCCAGTCCCAGCCTTAAAAGGTCTAAGACCGCGTTCTCGGAGCCAGCAGGTAAAGCCGCGGCGGCGGAAGGGAGGAAGGGAGGAAGGAAGGAAGGGAGGGAGGAAGGGAGGGGCCCGCCTGCTGCCGGGTGGGTGGGGGGAGCGGCGGTCTGGGGGCGCTCGCCACAGAACCTCGCCGGGTCAGACCGCGCCCTATCCCTCCACCGGCCCCCCTCCCCCCGCCAAGTCCTGATCACAATGCCCAAAGCACGGAGCCATTCTCGTAATCCAGCCCCGGGACAGCCTTGGGGACAGTTGCCACTGCGAAGCACTGAGGGAGGGGCGGGGCTCGCCGCGGGGAAGGCGTGGAGGGGTATGTGAAAGGTCCCGGATGTTGCTGAACTAGAGCCCCTTCGAGAGGGAGTGACTGGCGCAGGCGCAGGCCCGCAAGGCAAACTAAGGTGGGGGTGGGGAGTTTTCTCTCTAGTTTAGACTGAGTTGCTGAGGCTCGAGGGGAAGACTTAGGGTGTAGCAGTGTGGAGAGAAAAAAAGGAGCTTCCTGCCCAGCCGCACTTGGGACTGGACAGGTTGGACCTGAGCAGGTTGGGAAGGAGGATTGGTAGCGGGAGAAGACGCGCGCTCCTCGGCTCGCCCTCTAGCGCGGGCGGACGGGACGCGCGCGCTAGGGAGCGGCGGTTGTGCTGGCCCCCAGAGCTGTGGGCACCAATCAACGGTTGCCATAGCAGCGTTTGACGTCATCGTGCGTGTGGTGCCCCTGCTGCCGGGGCTGGTGATTGGAGGAAACCCCGTGTCTGCGGAGCGTCTGTAGCCTGTGAGCAGTAAGATCGAGGGACAGAGTCTCAGCCTCGCCGCCGCTGCTGCCGCCGCCGCCGCCCAGAGACTACTGAGCCCCGGTCGTTCCGCCGCCACCCACTCGGGACACAGGTAAGGCACCCGGCCGCCGTCGCTTCGCCCCACTCCTTCCTGTTACAGATCAGTCTTCTGAAAGCGCGGGGGCCATCCCCGTTCCACATCCCTTCAGCCCCGCTCGCCCGGTGGTAGCGGCGCTGGGCTGAGGCGGAGTCTCCGCCAGCGGAGACGGGCGGCGGCTTTCCTTCCGCTGGGCTCGGGCGGGCGGCTCGCGGCGGTCGCGGGCTACTTGCTTCCGGATCGGCGCCTCAGCCCGGATAAACGCCCGTTCCTGGTTCCCCTCCCCGGGGGTGGAAGGGGGGCCCGCACGCGAGATCCCCGGGGACCTGCTCGTCGCCTGCTCACGGGGTGGCGGAGGCACCACTCTCCGAGATCCGTTCCAATCGTCGCCCCTGTGCCCCCAGAGTCCCTTCCCTCTCGCCACCTCGCTCCCATCTTCCGCCCGAGGTAATGACTCGGCGGCTGCGGGCATTGCAGTGGCGCAGGTGAGGCCGCCCCCTCCCCGCGGCTCTCCCTGCCCCCCGCCCGTTCCTCGGCGCAGCCTCCGCGCCCCGCGCTGCGGCGGCGGCGGCACCCAGCACCACCCCCAACTCGGGCGGCGGCGCAGCGGGAGGGCCGGGCCTGGGGACCCGGTGCCGCGCAGAGGCCCGCCCGGAGGCGCCCGCCAGGTAGACTAGGGCGAGGCCGCGCTTCGCGCGGGGCGGGGGAGCACCTGAGACAGAGCCGAATTTCCTGGATTCCGCGGGAGGGGGCTCGAATATTCTGGGGTGGGGGATGGGGCTCCGATCCCAGGTGGGGTAGAGCGGATGGGCAAGGGTATGGTAGGCCCGCGTATCTCGCTCGCCGGCCGGGTGGGCTGAACTGGAGGGTCCCTGCGCCCTGTTTTAGGGCGCGTACCCTGCTCTGCGGGGCCGAGAAGCCTGAGCTTAACAGTCGGTGGTGGCCCGGCTCGCCAGGGTGTGGCTCTTGCCCCCTCCCCCACCTGCTGCAGCTGTCGGGCCGATACAGACAAAATGAGCACCCGCGGTGTCGGGTGGCCGAGGGGACGCCGGTGGGAGAGTGGGGTGTGTCCGGCGACCTGCGGGCCTTGGTTCTAAAGCGGGCGGCGTTGGCCTTGCTGGCCTCTTTGCCCCCGGGGCAGGCGGCGGCTCCCCCGTACCCGCTCGGGCGGGGGCGTGCTGCTCCTCCCTGGAGCTCTGGTGGGCGAAAATTAACACTCCGCTGTAGGTTGGGCTCCTTGACACAGATCCGCCATGACAAAGAGGGAGAGTCGGGGACTTCTGCGGAGGCACAAGCTTGGGCGGAGCCAAGCAGTGGGGGTTGCAGATAGCGCGGACCCGAGGATTTGCGCTTCTAAGTCACGGTCGGCCGATTTTCGGTTCACCCAACTCGACGTCTTAACGTCGGTTAAGGGTTAAATGGGTGCGGCGAGGCCTTGGAGGACTAGTTATTATGCGAGAAACCCAATCCACTTCCCCTTGTACTCTAGGGGTTGGGGAGAAAACCCTTTATACTGGTTGTAGATGATTCTGCGTTAGAAGCAGCGTTAATCTGAGAGCGTTTTTTGAGTTCTTGAGGGGAGAATTAGTTAATTTCGAGAAATGGGGGTGGGGAATTTCGCGATCACAAATTGTAAATAGTTTCAGAATTGAAACACTACCTTGCATTCAAGGTAGCTGATTACTTGTTTGAATACTGGGAATCTGTTCCGATTTTTTAAGTATTGTGGGATTTCCCTGGGAAGATAAAAAAGATACTGTATCGATGAGTCAGTTCCCATAGTGACAGTGGTTCCTCTGGTCACTTTTAATTACTGTACTTCAGACAGTACATTTTTATTTAAAATCGTTTCTTATGTGGGGTCTCACTGTATGTTTTAGTATCTTTGTGTGTTTTAGCACTTTTCAGTTAATTCTGACTTCTAGAAACAGTTCTGTGTTTCAATGGGAATAATGTCGGAAGCACTGGTCACACTGGCAGCACTTCCTTAATATATAAATTTAGTGCTCACAGACGGTAAGAGTTGAAGTTCCACGACTCATGGGTAAATTTTGTTAAGCGGGTGTGTATATAACAAGGTACAGCTAAATGAAGCCTTAGGGTCAGTTATGATTTTTAGTGGTGGTTTAGGATTCAGAATATCTTAAAACAAGAAATTTGGTCATTCTTTCTAGAAAATTATTGTTCTGTGATCAGCTGACAGATTGTGATCAGTGGAGTTGGAGTGGGGGTAATATCAACTAAAATTTAAACTTACAACATTCCTGAAGAAAAAAAGGTTTTATGAAAGTAAAAAGATATGAATTACACATTAAACTGACACGAGTCATGATTCTGGAAGTATGATATAAGTGTGTTGTTCTTCGTAGGCAGTGTTTTCACTGAAGAAAAGCTGCTTAATTTTTGATTACTTAGTGATACTGGAAACTGGAGTTGAAATTTTGGCCAAGTAAGAAAGATAAGGGTTGGTTTTTAAGGTGGCCTCTGTGCTTTGACTACACGTGAAATTAGGATCATCTGAACAAAGAAAAGGTACTGCAGTTTAAATTTTGCTTAACTGATGATGTTAATGGCTTTAAATTTACCATTTGAAAGCTGATATGCTATTTTTTTTTCCGTGTTCTGATAATTTTTGTATGTATGAGGTTGCATTAAATTCCTCCTGTGAAGAATATTCCATAGGCAGTCAATCTTCCACAGGCTGTTGGGTTTTTGAGGTGTTAAATACAGCTTTTTAATTTTTTTAACAGAAGGTATAATTTTGAGTCTGTCTGTTTTGATGGGAAAAATATCTAAATATTTCTTTTTTTTTTTTTTTTTTCTGCAGAACATCCAGTCATGGATAAAAATGAGCTGGTGCAGAAGGCCAAGCTGGCCGAGCAGGCTGAGCGATACGATGACATGGCAGCCTGCATGAAGTCTGTAACTGAGCAAGGAGCTGAATTATCCAATGAGGAGAGGAATCTTCTCTCCGTTGCTTATAAAAATGTTGTAGGAGCCCGTAGGTCATCTTGGAGGGTCGTCTCGAGTATTGAGCAAAAGACAGAAGGTGCTGAGAAAAAACAGCAGATGGCTCGGGAATACAGAGAGAAGATTGAGACCGAGCTCAGAGATATCTGCAATGATGTCCTGGTGAGAATCCAACATTCATTTTAGCCTCACTGTACTATAGGGTTCTTACAATGGAATCAGTTTTGATACTGTCGTTTTTTATCTTTGGTTTGTCTTTTTCTTTTAAAATTTGTTCTACATCAGCCCCAAGAGACCATAAAATAGACTGTGATGATGGTTTTTTTGCACTCATTGAAAAGATTCGTAGTGTTGCCATTTCAGTTAGTGGTTGGAATATTTGTGGTATTTGTAGAGTTATTTTTTTTAAGTGTACATATGTGGATATAGTAACTACATATCTTGGTTTTATGTCAAAGAGATATAATAGGAAACTAGACATAGTACCTATCCTTCCCTGCATTAGCCACTGTAATGTTAATGCAGTGAGTCAGCCCTGCAGGAAGCACTGGCATCAGTTACTCTTGCCTCTTCCTGCCTTTAAGTGTTGGAGGTTAACTTTGTACACGCACTCACAATAAAAGGTTATGAATAACTCCAGCTTGATTTTCCAGGTTCAGAGTATTTTAGGTATTGGGTATCTGTTCTATTGAAGCACTGCTTCTCTAAAAGCTTTAAAGAATTAAATGGTACATTTTTTTAAAACAAATGATGACTTTCTGACCCAGAAAAGTTTAAATCTGAGGATAAATTGGTGGAAGATCAAAATATTTAGCATATATATATATATATATCTCGATATGTGTTACCTATTTAATGAGCCAGGAGTTTTTGGGATAATATATAAAGTGCTATTTCTAAAATAATTACCCATATATAGCAGGACTTTAGATTACACATTGGGTAGGACTCTGGTACACAGAGAGAGATAGTATCTCAGTATGTAAATCCAGGTGTACTATTTATTTGAATCTTGTTCATGGAAGAACTACTATAATGAACAAATATATAGGCTTTTGTGTAAGTTGTAATGGCATTATGATTCATTTAACTAGTCTTTAATTTCTAATAGAATAGCTTTAGTTCTGAAATTATGAGTACTTTTCTCAAATGGTATTTTCTTCAGACTGTCTCTTCCTTTTTCTTTTTTTTTCCTTAAACCATTTTGTTTATTTTTAGAGGGGGGGGCGGTAGGGAGAGAAACATCAATGTGTGGTTGCCTGCTGAGTGCCCCCCCCTCCCCCAAGGGACCCGGCCTGCAACCCCAAGCATGTGCCCTGACTTCAAGCTATCTTTCTAAAGAACAATATTTTTTATCTTAATTAACATAGGCTCACGTTTTCTCATGTGGTATCTGTTTTGGGTGCATTTTTAATTGCTTTTATTTGACACCTTTACATTGAAAATTGCCGTTTAATTCTAAGATGAGAAAGGAATTCTGTGATTTATTGAGACTAAATGACAATGCTTATCTTATTTATCTTTTTATTTTTTTAGAGAGAGGGGAAGGGAGGGAGAAAGAGAGGGAGAGAAACATTAATGTGTGGTTGCCTCTCATGTGGCCCCCACTGGGGACCTGGCCCACAACCCATTTAATTGCAAAGGTAATAAGGATATTTAAAATTTCAAAATGATCATGTTTTCTACAATAAAAAAAGTGTTGGACCCTCCCAGGGTGGCTCAGTTGGTTGGTTGGAGCATTGTCCTGTGCACCAAAAGGCTGTGGGTTTGATTCCCAGTCAGGGCACACACCAAGGTTGCAGGTTTTGGTTGGGACATATACAGGATGCAACTGACATCTACCTCACCGTCGTGTCCCCCCCACCACCCCCCCATCAATAATCATATTCTCCATTGAAGATTTAAAAATAGGTAAAAATTAAAAATAAATACTATTACTCAACAATTAAAAAACAACAGTGGTTTATGTGAGTTCTAGGATTCTGTGACATTTTTTTAAAAAATGTATTTTTTTTTTTCCTCCCTTGCTCTCTATTAACTGGTCCCTGTGTTCATGTTATTGAATTTTGTTCACTCTGGTGGTTTCCTCCCAATTATTACACCTGATCAAATAATTTTTATTTTGGTTTCAAAGGGTTTGTTGTACATTATAATTTTCCTTAAGACAAAAGTCAATTTTAGGATTAAGGGGGACAAGGTAACATTTACCCTCTACTAACAAGCTTATTTGCTATTCCAGGTAGGTATTTGCATGTTTTCCACACTGAAAGTATAAAAGCTCCTAAGAATTTTCCTAGGAAAAGCCTCCTAGCAGTTTTAATTTTGCTTCCCTTTGGTTTCCTTATCAAGAAGGAAAAAGTACTGCATAGGATCAGTGGATGAGAATATGATAATCTCTGAAGAGCTCTTTGTTGATAAAATTAAGAGGGTTTACTTACTGATCTCTGCCCTTGTTCAGAATAGCACTGGCTTATCACCAAGTTTGACTGGAATTTGAATTTTGAAAGTTTAATTATTTTACTATGCAAAAGTCTCAGAGAATTCTAAACAATCTTTTGCTTCCATCGTCTGTCTTTTCAAGAGTAAAACTATTAGTGAGCTTTGCATGGCTCATGCCTCCTAACGTATACACAGGTGGCAAATACAAGGCCTGCGGGCTGAATACAGCCCTCCACCTAGTTTTGTGCAGCCTGACACCTTGCTGTACCCTGCAGCAGCGCTGAGCTCTTAACTGTTAAGGAGTAGTTACATTTATATAGTCCTAAAATGACATTCGTCCCTGCGAAGGCAACCTTGAAGCTGATGTGGCCCCTGGTGGAAATGAGTTTGATACCCCAGTTACATACTAAAGTATTGATTGAGTAAATGAGCAAAAGAGCCTCTTTTGGAAAAGAGAATAATAGAACTAGGTCAGCAGCACTGCTAATTTTCCAAGGCTTTTTCTGTTTCAACTTGGGAAAATTTGTTACTTACAGATAATGTGGTTTTTTACAAGCAAGCCTCTTGTCCCTGTCATCTTTTCAAACAGATCATGTGGACTCTAGAAACATCTTGCATAAAATTCCTTTCCCCCTTTCTAGTAAAGTGGAATAGTAAAATATAGCAGAACTGATATGTCTCCTAGGGAAAAACATCTTTGAACTGATACTTGATGGTTAGTAAAAATGATCTTTATATTTTAAGATCTTACATATAATCAATTATAATTTATTACCCAGTTTTTTTGAACTTTGATTTTTATTTTTTTGATTTGAGGAAAAATATGCATTTTTAGAACTAATGTTATTGGCTGGTAGTGTCAGTAATGAACTAGACTTCATTGCACTGTTGAGCACCTGGCCAAAAAAAAATACCTTTTTTCTATAGGTTTTAATTAATACCATCTATCAGGCAGACAAAGAGTAGGAACCGTGTTACTTTGTCTAAGAGTTGAAGAACATTACTATGGGAAATGATCACTAGCATATTCTTTTAATAAGGACTTCTCTTTATGCAAGAGAACTTGGGGTTCTTCTCTTGCATGTTAATTTGAAATTGCAATATGTAAACTAATGCAATCTGCCTTTCTTGCCAGATCATAGACCAAAAAGCTCTCTTGGTAGTGGGGAGAGACTTAACTTCCCCACTACCAAGTTAGTTAGGGATCACTAACACCTCTTCTGCATAAATCCACAAGAGGCAACCAAAAATTGGATACTTTTGTCTTGACTGATGAAATGGAAAACAAAATAAGGAAATACATATTAGAAAAAATTCACATTAAAGAAGAATTTAGTGGTATAAAAAGAGCTCCAGATTTTGAGTCAGACTTTTTACCGTTTAATACTTTCTTGGACTAAAGAAATCATTCAGTCCTCTGAGAGAACTAAGCTCAATTAAGTGGAAATAATATCCACCTCATTGGATTGTTGTGGAGAATAAAAATCAGGTAAAGTCCATGACTACTTTCTGTGCCATTTATGTCAGATCTGGGGTTTTGTTTAAAAGCATTGACAACTGGACAAGCCTGCTAATAATAGTGTGGAGTCTCTTAACTCGAGTCCAAGATGGGATTTAAAAGGGCCAAGAAACCTTAAAAACTATATTTTCTGGGGCAGAGGGTTTGTTACTGGCCAACATTTTCAAAGTTTCATTTAAGTAATTGAAAAACACTGGTATAAAGCAAAAAATGGCTTCCTTTTCCGGCAGGTGAAGGAACAAAATTGTGAGTCTAACATTTCTAACATTCAGCAATGGTAGTTTAGTTAGTAATAGTGATTCAGTTAACTTGACTGAAACCCACTTTGTTATGCTCCTTTGAATTTTTATTTGCCCAGGGCAGATTTAAGGTGTGTGTTTCCCAGGTACTCATTTTCACCTCGTGCCCACAGAACTACCATTAAACAGGTGCAAGCTAGGGAACCAGGCAGCTTTTAGGTCCTTCCGACTCTGAATATATTAATATGTGTCTTGGACTTTAAAAACGTATAGAATTTTAAGCTGAAAATCATTAGGCAGCCCACTTAACTGGAATAAGGGCTTCTCGAAATAATTCTGCAGTGTTATACTCATCTTCATAACTAAAGAGTTTTCACAGTAGGTGTTAAGTATTCCACTGATGAGATATTTTGTACATTTGGGAAGTCTGAGGTATATAAAGTAGAAGTGAAAGAAAATGAAGGAACAAGAGTGGAAAGGCAGATGTTTGCTCTTGGGAAGGGGAAGAATAACCAACAAGTTGATGTTATTTATCCTTTTTTTAGTAAAACAATACTTAGATAAGAATGGAATTCTTTCTACCTGTTCTAGTAAGAGATGCAATGCAGATGACCTGGAGATGTTTGATGCTTAGATGAGCTGTGAAGATAGTTAAAAGTGAACTAAGAGAAAAAGACTAAAGGATTCGACACATTGGAATTAGAGTGAAAAATATGACTCAAACATAGAAAGAACATACACACTTTGATCCAATTCTTTTAATCTACCCAAAAAAGAGGAAGGAATTGTAAGCCTTCCCTGGATGGTGTGGCTCCGTGGACTGAGTGCTGGCCTGCTCACCAAAAGGTACAGGTTTGATTCCCAGGCAGGGAGGGACTCATGCCAGGGTTGCGGGCATGTGAGAGGCAAGCAACTGATGAATCTCTCGCACGTTGATGTTTCACTGCCTCTCTCCCTTTCTTCCATTCTCTAAAAATAAATAAATAAAATCTTTAAAAAAAAAAAAACATGTCCAGAGCTTGACCATTTGCCACCACCTCCATACTACCACCCTGGTCTCAGCCACCATTATTTCTCACTGGGATTATTAAGAAAAAAAAAAAAAACATTGTAAGCCCATTTTTAAAGATTTCCTCTGACTATGTATAGATCCACAGTTTGGAAGTAATTTGCTAAACCATCCCATAAGTGCATCTTTTATAAAATTTTATGAAAGGCAGTTTGAAGAATTCAACCTAGGAATGTTTTCATAGGAACACATCTTTTCATACCTACCCATAGCATTTAAGTAGCATTGCATTTTAAGTTATTATAGTCAGTATAGTGGTATAGCTTTGTAGACAAAATAATCTGGTTCTTAAATTATAACTGCTGATAGAAGCTGAAGGGAATTAGAGAGTAGTTGGAAAACTATCCTCAAGGATTTAGGCCAAGTTAATGGGCATTATCAGCGTTTACCCAGGAATGAAGAACCTAGTGTAAGCTAGGTTCTCAATTAAGTGAAATTTGGTTATTCCAACAAATTAAGTGAACATTTTGTAAAAGAATTGTTGCATTCTGGATCTGGGTCATAGAACATTAGAGGGACACAACGTTGCTCAGTTTAAAAGCCTTTTTATACATTAATCCTGTTGTTTATTGGAATTTGGGTTTTAGCCTATGAAAGATTTAGGGATTTTTTACCCTATGAATATAATATCTGTTTTTAAATGTGGTAAGTGGTCCTAGCACATAGAGGGAGCCCATATTGAGATAAATTTGATCGCACATTTTTTATTCCAAAATAGATGGTCTTTGGCACATTTATATTGGAGAGAGAATTAAGTTTTTAGATTAAATTAAGTATTTTCTGATCATTAAGTTAAAAAACTTGTCCATTAAAATTCTAATATGCCTTAGAATGATTTTTTTCCTAGAGTTTCTGAGATCCCTATTGAGGTTTCATCCTGGTTCCCGTAGTGCTTGCTTTATTATGATAGTTTTGCATTGAGAATAAAAACTGCTCTTTTGGGATTTAGAATTGCTGTTAATTTCAATATGCTGAAAGTCAAGGTTCATCTTCCTTTTGAAAATAACCTGTTCTTTCTAACTACCTAATTTTAGCATGTTTTCTAGACTTAATTAAAATGACATTTTGTTCCCAACTCAGACTTCATTTTCGGACTCAAGTTATTGCTATGTTGACTAGGTTGTTGTTCTTAACTTTTTACATTCACGTTGATAACTCATTTATAGTACCCACGATTATTTAACCATTCCCATTGTACCAGTAGTAGTTCTACTCCTTGCTCTCCCACTCAAGCAATATTGGCAAGAAAGTGATACTGTAAGGATAAACATGATTATAGGACAAAAGCTACATTATAGACTTTTTACTGTGTCTGGTGCTAATTCACTCAGACTTGCTACCTTAATTTTCTATTTCCAGTTCTATGCTGCAAACAGCTCTTATTCTTACCTTGGAATAAAGTAACTGCTTTGCATCTGCTCAATTTTTCCCCAGATCCCCTGTACACAAAGCCTTTGGCTCTAGTTTGGTGTTCTCCACTGTACCCGATACAAGCCATTGCTAATTCCCATCTTTATGGCCTGAGAGTTCGTTTTATTACTCTGATTCAGAATTTATTTTAAACTTGTCTAAATTGTTTGCACCTTGGAGGATTGGCTTTAATATCTTCATTTTCCTTGAAAACAGGACCATTAACATTTGTGATAGTTAATTTGTAAAGTACACTGGTGGAATAGGATATGCTTAATATTTTTTAGGATGTGCATATTTGAATTAGGCTTGAGAGGAATAATGTGTTTAGCCACCATATCTCAGTAGTTCCCATTGTACTCAGTACGTTTCTGTGCAATGGGCATTGTCCATTTGTTCTCCAGTGAGTAAATTCCCTGTAATGATGAACTGGTACCTTTGTGAAAACTATGCAATAGCAGTTGTCATTTGTCATTGATTTAGTTCTGCATGTTCTATTGAAGTATAATGTGACAGAAGTAGTAACTTGGTATAAAATAGTCATATCTTGGCAGAATTCACTCATTTCTTTCTGTTGACATTCTTTTGTTATAGTGGGTTTTGGGAGCAGCAAAGCATGGCTGAGTATAGCTGATTTGTTACCAGTATGATCGTATGTGGCTTGGGCAATTTTTGTTTACATCAAAATAGATTACTAACAGGTTTCAGCAAATAAGCATTTGTAAGTTTCTTTTGACAGAATTTATTGTGAGCCTTCTTCCCTTCTCTCCCATAAGTTAAAAATATACTACAGTGGTATTAGCAATGGGCAGCAGGATGGCAAGTTAATAATGTTAAGTACAGCCCTGGCTGGTGTAGCTCAGTGGATTGAGCGCAGGCCTGGGAACCCAAGGGTCACTGGTTCGATTCCCAGTCAAGGCACATGCCTGGGTTGTAGGCCAGGTCCCCAGTAGGGAACAAGTGAGAGACAAGATGTAATTATAAATAAATAAATACAGTAAGTAAGTAAGTATAGTCCCTCAAATGTCAATCTGTAGAGTTAAGTAGACCAAAATAAGACTTTAGACTTTGTTCAGTGGGTTGACCTGTATATGCATATTTATTCTAAAGCCTAGGAAAGATCATATTGCATTTAATTTGCAAGGTGTGCCCAGTTGTTTTTTTTTGTTGTTGTTGAAATTTTATGTGCTTGAATTGTTTAATGACTTGTATGTCATTAGAAAAGTTAGAAACATTTTTTAGTGCAGGTTAGTTTCCATCTTTCAAATAAGTTTTGGGATCTAGGAGTTTTTAAAATTAGCAATATTACCAAGGAGAACTGAGTGGTAAGTTGAATGTTTCTTATCTAAGCGATTATAAATGTTTTTCTGAGAAAGACCCACTTTGTTGATCCAAGACATAAACTGTCAGCTCATCATTTTTTGCCCAAGGTGTAGAAGGGACGTACTTGGACCGCATTCATCTCAGGGATGCTTGATGAAAATCCTACCCAAAACACATTACTTTTAAAATGTGATTTTTGTGGAATTGACAGTTGAGGACAATATTATATAGACAGGCTATATAGCATACTTAGAACAAACAAGTTCTCAATTCAGTAAATTATTGAATACTTTACTGCCGTGTTTGGAAGATGTTTGGAAATACAACATCCCAAGGTGATCATGCTCTTTGTTAAGAATAAATGACTTTTGCTTTCAGTTTCACTTTTGGTTGTTTCCATTTGATAAGGGGGATCATAAGACTGTTAATTTTATCAATTTAATAGAATTTTAATAAGCTGCTTAAAATTTTTATTTTTAGTATTTATTGATTACTTGCTATTTCATGGGCTGTGTGTTATAGAAAAATAAATTTAATAAATATTTTATTTTTAAAAACCCTGCTCTTTAAAAAAATCTCCAGTCTAGAGAGGAAAATGGGCATGGACGCAATTAGTACAACAGAATGAGGGAAAGTACTGCTATTAGTTGGATGTGGAAGAGCCTGGTCTTCAACCATTTCTTTTTAAGACAACTGATAAAATCAGGCCAACTAGGGAGTTTATACATAATATACAATATTCAAGTTACAAAACAATAAAAAATTGTGTTTTAAACCAAAAAGTGATTTGTGATGGAGATACTGAGAAATGGGGCCTTGGTTGGGGCCCAGGTCAGGGTTGACGCCAACTGTAAAGGGGGCTCTGGGGGAGGATAGAAGGAAAACCCTCCGGAGTGTCAGAACAGTTTTAACAATTGTCACCAGAACTCAGTATATTTTTGGTACGTTTTACCATTTTAGTTTTAATCTTTAGAAGTGACATTTTGAATATGAGGTAAAACACTGATTTTCCTGGGATTATTTTGCTAGCATTAAGTATACACAGGCTGGTGATTCCCTGAACCTGATTTAATTCAACAGTTTTTAGTCCCACTTAGAGTTAGCCCTTTCACCCCGTTGATTTTTCAAGAAACAAAACATTTTAGAACATTGCTGGTTTTCTGTCAGCACTAAAGTTTTGTGCAGATCGTTTGTTTCATTTGGGGTAAAAAAAACCAAAGAGCAAACACTCTAGCTTTTAATGGGAATTACAATGAAATTTTAGGCTGACTTTAACATTCCTTAAACACCAGGGATGATATACTTGGCTTTATCACATCTACTGATTTTTTTAAAAAGTTAAATGGTGAAGATTTACCATGTGTTATTAATGGGAAATACATTCAATTAAGTGATGGGGTCAGTCTTCTGTGATTCCATTCATGAAGTTAATTAAACAGTGCTGTTCCTTCATACGTGTGTGACTTTATTCATAGAACACTTAAAATTTTACTTTCTAAGGGCCAACATTGCACAAGATAGTGAGTTTGAAGTCAAAATGTCTGCTAGTAACTTACTAAACTAGTTCTTCACATAACCTGAGTTTTAGCAATTTTGATGGAGCACTTTCTCATACGTTAGAAGCAAAGGATGGTTGCTATTGAAGGAAAGGAAGCCATTCTGGCCACAAGGGGGAGTAAGAGACTAATTTCCAAATTAATGGATCCCTATTGCAACAAAAATAGCCTGCATTTGTTTTAGAATTTTTAGATATCTAGGAAGATAGAGGCTCAGTGGCTTTACAGAATAGAGTGAAAGTTCTGGGAAATTCCTCTTTGTGCACAAGGGAATTGTGGAAGTCTAGAAATTTGAACTTTCATTTTTACAGGTCAGGGAACTGAAGCTTAGAGGTTCAGTGACTTCCCATTAGGTCATGCCATAAGCATTAATAATTTCTGTCCCTTATGATAGTATTTACTTACTTACAGATTGAAACATACTTACTTTGCTATCATGTACAGTTTTAGGAATAATGGGTTAGGTATTGTCAGAATAACAGGACTTTGTTTAATTTCATTAAAAGGGATGATAACTACGGTTTCAGGCTATATTTTAGGGTTCTATACTTAAATGAAAATAACAAGAATTACATTTGAGGACCCTTGCGTGTTTTGACACCATCTCCCTTTTAACCACTGGCTATTTTTTTGTGCGTGGTTTGTATGAAAGTGGAATATCTGTTTCTCCTAATCTCTCTCCTCACCTGTTGTGTTCATGGAAGAGGGGCCATGGCAGTATAGTCAAGAACAAGAACAGGAATAGATTATGGAGGCTTTATAGTCCATCCCACTCACATATTTGGAGAAGTCAAGTTAAAGGAGACTATTACCTCAGCTGTATTTTCAAATTGCGGTCCATAAATGTCTCATTAGTGGTTGATTCCTTTGCTTTGATATTGTGGGGCTATTTACTATTTGTTAATAACATTTTATGTACACTTATCAAATGTTAATCAAAATCAGTAAATTAATAAAGTTAATTGATCAAATAAACTACGTAACCTATGAATTCATTCACAAATTTGTACCACTTTAATCTCCTAACTCTGGTTCAGAATTCAATCCGGTATCACACTTTGCATTTCATTGTCATGTCTCCTTACTGTCTTTTATTCTGGAGCCTTTTTGTCGGTCTTTGCCTTTACGATTTTGACACTTTTCAACAGTGCTGACCAGTTATTTTGTATAGTGTTTTTCAGTTTGTATTTGACAGGTGATTCCTCATGATTAAATTCAGATTGTGCATTTTGGGGAAGAATTTCTGGAATTGATATTGTACCCTCTTGGTGCATCATATTAGGAGACACATGATATATTCTTGTTGTTCATTCAGATAGGACATTAGATATCCCAGCTCTGTAACTTGTAATTTTCCTTTGAAATACATTTTTCGTTTGTTGGCTTCATGTATATTCTAATTGGCAAGCCCACATGATGACAGCACACAGTGCAGTGATTTGAGTGCAAAGTGGCAAGTGGCCATTCATTAAATAAGTAGACAGTCCCTGACTTAGCAGTGGTCTGAGTGAGTGATTTTTTTGACTTTATGGTGGTATAAAAGCGATACACATTCGGTAGAAACCATATTTCGAATTTTGATCTTAGGCTAGTCTAGTTTTGCTGGACTGCAGCAGTGAGCCACAGCTTCCCAGTCAGGGATGCGATCATGGGGGTGAACACCCAGCACTCCACAGGATGTACTGTGTCACCAGTGTGTTTTGGACATTGTGTTCTGAGCACATGTCGGGTAGGCTAGGCTAAACTGATGTTCAGTAGGTTAGGCGTATGAAATGTATTTTCAACTTAACTGTTTTCATTCAGCTTACGATAGGTTTCTTAGGAATATAGCCCCATTGTGTGGAGGAGCATCGGAGGAGTAGTGGTGGGGTGGCAAGTGCTTAGTGTATAGAGACAGTTTCCTGGAATAAAACTGCAAGGGAGACTTTGGAATTAATGCTGTAGTGAAAAGAAGATGGAATGAGAGTGCAGGTCGTGATTTTGTATTTGAAACTCATACCCAAACCCAGGCCCCCTGACTGGCAGATTTACTCTGCGTTGGCTGCCTCAAGCTATCCTCCCACCTGTTTCTGATGGGTGTTTTGTCTCTCTGTGCTGCCTCCTCCAGGGTCTTTACATGGGGTCCTAGAGCTCATCCCAGCGTTCTGAAAGCTTATTAGGGTACACCTGGGCTGCTCCTTGGCTGCTGTTTCTGAATCTGTGTGCTTAGTGTAGTATATGTAATTTTTGAACAATTTTATAAGTCTTCTGAGAAGCAGAAGTTCGGTAGGATGATGAAGCCTTGATAGTTTTCAGCATGCTGACCTAAGATTTTTCTTTTTTGCTCTCTTAAGACAGTTTTAAGTTTCCTGTTATATTTAAATGAAGCTGTTTAAATTATGCATATGTTAAGTTCAACCTGGGTTTTAACATTTGAGTGCCAAATGTGCAAAATGTGTCTTTAAGGGGCCAATAAATAGGTTAAGAATACATATGCATGTGACAAGTTAGGTGCAAAATCATAATTTTATTTTAAATTATACTTGCTTTGAATAATAATTTAGATGTTAAAGAGAATATGATATTAAGTAAAAAACTAAAACTCTGACATCCCATCATCACCTGAGAGATAATCTTTATTAGGCATTTTCCTGTCTTAGAAATTTGCATTCTCTCCTTGAAGAACATACCTGAGTGGGATCATAACAAACTGTCCTGTCATGTCACTTTAAGGAGAAGAAATAGTATTTAATGATAAAATTCAAGCTTTGAAACAAAAATGAGAATTTTAGAAAACTTGTTTGTGCCACCTTGATTTTGACAGCTTTCTAAACAATTTTTATGAATATAAATTGATCTTAAGGCCAAAAACTTATAAATCGTAAATATGGATCATTCGTTTTAGTACCAGTTTTTTGGTAGAAAGAGTACTGTGGCCGTTTACTTACTTAGTTTGGTGCTTGCAGGAAAGAAAATGGTTAGGTAATGTGGTTCAGATTGGACTGCTATACCGTCCAAAAGGGTAACACTTCTGTTCTAAATGCTTTCTATTGTTAACTCATTTAATCTTTATAACAGTCTTGTGGATTGTATCTATTACTACTATCTCCCTTTACAGATCAGAAACCTGGGCCCAGGGAGATTCCAGAACTTAGTCAAGGGGACACAGCTAGTAAGCACTGACTGGGATTTGAATTTGGGCAGTGAGGCCGTCAGTCTGTCTCCATCGTCTGTGCCCTTTACAAGTCTGCTGTAAAAAGAATAAGTATCTTTTGTCCTTTGGTACAGTTTAATCCTGTGTTTAAAAGAAAACTATGTGTGCAAGTATTTCACCGCTCTTACTAGTTACACAAATTTTAGATTACTTAACCCAAAGTAAAGTAGTAAAATTCGGAGTACAAAAGCACCAAAGCTGGTTTTAATTATTGTTCAGAATCCTGTGTCTTATATTCACATAGAAGTAGAATCCCAACTCTGTCAGGAGTGGTGGTTGGTGCTGTCTAGTTTATACTCTTCATTTAGACTTAATAGCAGCTTTTGAAGTAGTTTTTATTTAATCATTTTATAGATGAGGAAATTAAGGCCCTGAGTGATTAGCTTGCCTGAGATCTCAAAAATGATGAGAGTAGAATTCAGAGTCTGCCTAATTTTAGTTTATACTGTTTTTCTTACACCAGCTATTGCTCCAAGAAGTGTCACTGGTTCCGACAGCGTTTTGGTGTTTCACATGGTTTCTGGTCTGTCACCTAAAGAGTTGGTGTTTTACTTTTCCTGCTTCAGACTGTGGTCACACTGAAGGACCAGTGAGAGGTGTCATCACTAGGACAGAGATGGATTTTCAGTTTTTAAACCTTTCATTAGAAATAATTTGTCCGTAATCAGGATTGGATGTTTGTTTAATTTCCTATCAGTAGAGGCAGGTTGAGCCTACCCCGGAGGGGCTGTCAGAACTAGAGGACCCATCAGTTTCTGGGGGTCCTGAATTTTTATACATTCTAAAGCAAAGCATTGATTTTATATGGGCCATCTTTGGATCAAGGTGTGTGTTATAGAAAACTATGCTTAATATAGCCTGCCCTGAGTAGTTTCACTGGCTTGCAGGTGGGAGGGAGTCACTACTTGACCCTGAATATCAATTGTATTGGGTTGGCCAAAAAAAGCCTGTTACGTTTTTTTCTGTAAAATAAAAGACATTTTATATTTTCACCAATAACTTCATTGATTTGGATATTTTGAGTATGTCGGCTGTCTCCTGCTGTTGGCTTCCAGTGGGTAGAGGCCAGGAGTGCTGCTAAACATCTCCCAGTGCATGAGACAGCCCCGCAGCAAAGATAGGGCCAAAAATGTCAGTTATTACCAAGAAACTTTGCAAACCAATTTTGACATGTTCAGTCAGTCACAGTACCCTCTCCACATATTGCACAACTCTTTCTTTTTGTGTTTCAGTTGCATTTTTATCTTTCTTGAAATAATAAAGCATAATATGCCAAAAATGTTGCCTACTTCCATCTTCAGTATTAAAATGGCTACGCAAAAATTCACCAACTTTGACGTTTTTAAATTTTTTATGTTTTCGATTATTTATTTATTTTTAGAGAGGAGGAAATGGAGGGAGAGAAACATCAGTGTATGGTTGCCGCCCCCGTGCCCCCCATTGGGGACCCCACCCGCAACCCAGGCACGTGCCCTGACTGGGAATCGAACCAGTGACCCTCTGGGTCACAGGCTGGCACTCAGTCCACTGAGCCACACCAGCCAGGGCTGATAAATATTTTTTTAAATGCATGCTGATATAACAGCTGTCACAATGCAGTCTAACAAAATTGTCTCTAATAATTTAAAGACAACTAAGCACTATTAGAGCCATAGGAAAACATTAAGGGGCTTTTTGGCCAACCCATTATCAGTGTAGTAGAGAGAAAAATCTATTATCACTAAGATCTCAGGCTTCACATAATTTTCTTTTACCTGTTAATTAGATTCTAAGTAAGGTTCAGTGCCCTGTCTTCCAAATCACGTGTTTAGCTCTGGGTTATGAACTATTTACAGAGAGGTATTGGATATGGGCTTTGGAATGTGCATCAACTCTAATTCAGCAAGTTAATCTTAGGTATTTTTGAAAATGTTAGCCATGATATCTTTAAAAGACAGTGGCTGTGTTTTTTAAAAAAAAGTTTAAATTGCTTTAGGAAATACTGTGAATTTCTAAGTCAAATTACATTTCAGCAAGATTCATACTGATGAACTTTGTAGCTTCAGTTCTGTGAGTGAAAGATGTTTATAAATACTGTGTTTGACTTAACCTTTTCCATTGTAAATTACATTTGGATTAGAAAGTTTACAATATTATATGAATAATCTTAAAAGTGGAAGGGACATCAGTAGTTAGCCTAACCTTTGTTGAAGTTGTGAGAGGCTTTATCCACATTTCTTACGGAATGCTGTGTGTCTCTTTTAAATTCAGATTTTTACAGTGTCCCAGAGTCGTCATTGCATTCACTGTACTAAGGTAGATGAATGAAGTTTAGGAAATTGCGTTTGTGTGCTTAGTGGGATATTCTCTTAAGTTTTTGTATATCTTGAAAATAGCATTTAGTCCTTTCTCTCTTCCATTTTCTATTTTGTTTGCTTCCAGTTTTCTCATCACTACTGCTTTCTGGTAAGTAGTGTTTTCTTTTTTTCCCTTTGTTCTTATTCTGCCTATATTTGCCTGTTTTCTGGCTTCCAAATCCAGAAAATCGAGCTTTTATTTTTCTTTGGTCAGTTTGACAAATTAACATATTCAATCACCTGTTTAGTCTTAACAACTTAATTCAGTGAACTCTTTATCTTCCACATCTTTCATTAGAGTTTAATGAGGCCATCCGATTTATGAATATTCTCTACAGAATATCCAAGTGATTCTTTCATTTCTCATTAAAATCTCTATGAGAAAAGTGGAACTCACTATCCGCCTGGGTGGCCTGTTCCAAGCTTGGGCCATTCATACAAGTTTTCTCGTGTACAGCAGACATCTGCCTCTTGCCAAATTTAACTAATCTTGTCTTCTGGAGTCATTCATACATAATCTTTCAATCTTCATGGCAGTTTGTAGTGTCCTCATCATTCTTGCTTGCTTTTCTGGGTACTCCCCAGTTTGAAAATTCCTGTCTTGGTACATTTAAAAAGCAACAACAGTATACTCTAGATTTGGTTTCATATGTCCACTGTAGAATGGAATAATTTTCTTTAACTTCCTTCCTAATTTTATTAGTATCTTGGAACCGCATCCTTTTTAGTAGACACATCACCCAGAGAAAATATAAGAATGGTAGTACAGGTCAGATTGCCTAGTTGGAATTGTATCTTTACAAGTTAGCTGTGGTTTTAAACAGTGCATTATATTGCTGGCCTAATTGTCTTTTATAAGATATAGATAATTGTAGTTTCTGCCTCATAGGTAAAGTTATGGAAGGGCCAAATTAAATAATCCATAAAAAATGCTTAATTGAAATGTCAAAAATGTCATGTTTGTTATTGAAATAATGTTAGGATTATTTTTCTGATTTGCCTATTGCATTACAAACCAATCAAACTTAGAGACTAAAACAGTGATTTATTCTTGGGATTCTCAATGGCTTGCCTAGACTCCGTTGGCCCCTCCTTCACATAGTATTGGTTGAGGTCACTCATTGCTCTGCATTCAGCTGGGGCTGAAATAACCAAGTGGCTTTACTTGATGACATCCACCATGACTGGAGCTGACTTGGCCTTTCTCTAGCAGAGTACTTTGACTTCTTCCATGCTGGCTCGGAGCTCCAGGAGAGCAAAAGGGGAGGTTGCCAGTCCTCTTAAGGGTTAGGCCCAGAACTGGAACTGCAGTCACTTCCACTGCATTGTTTGTCAAAGCAAGTCAACAAAGTAAGCCCCATCTCTGGGGGAAGGAAATAAATTCTACCTCTTGACAGGAGGAGGAATTGCACACAGAGTTGACGAGGGAATTGATGGGCACCGTCCATCTTTGGAGATCGCCTACCACAATTCTGTTCTTTCATACTTAGCTTTCTGAACCAACGTGTTAGTTAGTCCCTCTAATCTAATCCAGTCTTTCTTGCTTTTTATTTTTCAAATCGTAATGGTTCTTAGCTTTATGTAATTGGAAGATTTGATAGACAGAAGTATGCCATTTACCCTCTCTCAACTTCTTTTATTTTTAACAGCTTTGAGATATAATTGACATACAAAGAACTATACATATTTAATATGTACAATTTGATTGGTTTATTTTCTCAGTTTTTTTTTTTTATTATTTTCCACTTAAAATTTACATTCAGTATTATTTTGTATTGATGTCAGGTGTATGGCGTAGTGATTAGGCAGTCTTACTTTACAAAGTGACATCCCCTCCCCCTAGACTCCCCATCCTGGGTCAGCTTACTGCAGTCAGCATTTCACCAGAAACATTTGCCATGATCGGTATTTGGTCCTTTTGGTCCATAAATAATTAGGCCAGTGAGCAGCCTGACTATTGTTACCTCAGCCTTCCTGTTACTTGTGGGTTCCGGTTAATAGATTTAAAGTTATTTTTGTTGTTGTTATTCTTTTAATCAGATGTAATAGCTAATTTAGTGTTCACCTTGGGGGAAGATGTGCTTACCTGCTATTTAAAAATTCTCTGTGAATTTACCTTTGTGTAAAACCAACATATTTAAGGGCACAGAAGTTACTACTCAAAAGATGGATTGCTAATTCTCATAACATTTATTGGCACCTTTTCTAAATAACTTAATAAAGTTTTATGGTGTATACTTTAAAGTTTTACATCTTTTAAGTGATTTCACCCTTAAACACCTGCATGTTGGTGTCCTGCATCTTTATACATACAGGGTGGGTTGAAGTAATTGAAAAGTGAAGAACATGACTAAGCAATGTTATTCTTAGTTTCAGTTGTCTTCCCTACTAGACCACTTTTCCACAAACTAGGGACTCTCTTGCTCACCATTATTTTCTCAGTGCCTAGCACAGGGCATTTAGTATTTGGAGAATAAATGAATGTACAAAATGTTGAAGCTGTAAAATATGAATAGGAATGCCTAGGTAGAGAATGGATTTTATGGCTGGGCTTAGCTATTACTACTTATTTCATTTGAAAATATTTTCAGTATTCTAATATCTTAAATATATGTAAATGAGCCAGAGAGCAGTTCACAATTGAATTGCATATGAAGACTTCTTTAGATTTATATCTTCTCCCATTATTTAATTTGAAGTTATTTTTGAATTCTAGTTAATCACATTACACTGTTTCTTTGTTATACTTCATAGTCTAATTTTTAGCTTAGACAATCAAAAAAGAATTTGCCCTTAAAAGTGTGAAGTTGCCACAGTTTAAACTTAGAGTGATTCCAAAACCACTGAGCTATATATACCATGTCTCATAGTTGAGTGGATAATGTTTTACCTTAAAAGGGCCTGCTCATTTGTTTCTTAAGTGAAAAAAATCCACTTATTGTATTAAATGGAACTGT
>VMDR010005955.1:0-38386 GCA_007922815.1 Macrotus californicus
ATGAGGGCAACCTAATGCAATGAGCCACAGGAAATGTGTGTCGCTTACTTACTTACTTATTCACATAGGCATATATTTATAGCCTGCCTCGTTCCAGAGAATTTGAGGTGGAATGACTTTATTATCAAAGGCCCTGATGAAGCTCTTTACAACGGATATTAGCTTGACTCAGATAGAGGATTAAAAAAATATGGGACAAAAATCAGAGAGATCATCACCTCTCACATGTCAACAGACTCCCCCCCCACACACACCGCCAGCTATAAGTCTCCAGGTAGAAAATGCCCTGGGGGTTAAGAGTGTTCAGTTTTGGCATTTCTGCCCCAGTATAAACTGTGTGGACCGCGGACTGATAAAAAGATTCAGTGTGATGTCTGTCTTAACTACAGGCAGCAAACTATCTGCAAGGCCAAGTTCAGTCAAGTTTGTCTAAAGGAGAATGAACTGTGGTACCATAGGCATGGGAGGAGGGAATTATTATTAAGGGACGCAGGGCATCCACCTATTTCCCATCAAAAATCTAATCTCTAAGGCCAATCTCAGGAGAGAGGCCAATTACAATCGCCAAGATCTGTAATCAGCCCATGTGTCCATCAGTAGATGAGTGGATAAAACAACTATGGGACATTTACACCATGCAATACTACTTGGCCATAAAAAAGAAGAAAATTTTACCCTTTGTGACAGCATGGATAGACCTGGAGAACATTGTGCTAAGTGAAATAAGCCAGTCAGAGAAAGACAAATACCATATGATTTCACTCATATGTGGAATCTAATGAACAAATTGAACTAACAAGCAAAATAGGGACAGACTCATAGATGGAGAGTAGATGACAACTATGGGGGGAGGGGAGGGGTGAAGAGATTGGAGAAAAAAGGAGAAAGGACTCACAGACATGGACAACAGTGTGGGGATTGCAAGAGACAGGGCAGTATGAGGGGGATAAATGGTAATGGAAACAATACAGTAACACTTTTTAATCTAAATTTTAGAATTAAAAAAATAATCTTTATTTTTAGGGCACTTTCAGACTCATAGCAAAATTGAACAGAAAGTACAGAGGGTTCTGTGTACCCACTACCCCATCCCCAACAGCCTTCCTCATCATCAATATCCCCCACCAGAGTGATACCTGTGTTCAGTTGATGAGCCTACATTGACACAATATAAGAACCTGAGTCCAGGGTTTACATTAGGGTTCACCCCTGGTGTACATTCCTTTGGCTTTGACAAATGTGTAAGGATACATATCCATTATAATATCCTACAGAATAATTCCACTGCCCTGAAATTCTCTGTGCTCTATTTATCCCTCCCCCAAAACCCCCGACAACCACTGACCTTTTCATTCTCTCCATGGTTTTGCCTTTTCCAGGATGTCATATAGTTGGAATCATACAATACTTTGCCCTTTTAGATTGGCTTTTTCCACTTAGTAATATACATTGAAATTTCTTCCATGTCTTTTCATGGCTTGCTAGCTCATTTCTTTTTAGCTCTGAATAATATTCTATTGTCTGGTTGGACCACAGTTTATCTATTTACTCACCTACTGAAGGTTACCTTGGTTGCTTCCACATTTTGGCAATTTTGAAAAAAGCTGTTATAAACAGCTGTGTGCAATTTTTTTGTGTGAACATAAATTTCAATTCATTTGGGTAATTATCGTGACATACAAGCGCTGTATCTTATGATCAAGAGTATACTTAGCCTTGTAAGAAACTACCAGACTCTTCCAATGTGGCTGTACAGTGCTGCATGCCCACCAGCAATGAATGAGAGTTCCTGTTGTTCCGTATCTCATGTTTAAATAAGAAAAGCAAAGCCAGCACGTCTCATTCACAGTAAGAGTGACCTAGCGATGATGGTCGTGGCTTTCTGTAACTCATAGTAAAGAAGGACCCTGTTAGAGAATGTTTGTCCTTTATTACTAGACATGAGTGACTTGTAGCTACCGCCGAGTACATTAACACAGCAGTACACTCAAAAGAACATGAGGCTGAGAACCATGGTCTTGTGGGACCCAAGGCTTAAGCACAGGCTGCTGCACCTGGCAGGTCGTGAACGATGCCGTGCACAGTCTGTGGAGTGAGTGCTGCCCCCTGGAGTTGTGTAAAAAAATGAACCTGCCCAGATTGGACTTTGGAACCAGCTTGGAACCTCCTACACACCTACTCTGACCAGGCTAAGCTTCCATCCCCTCAACCTGCCCTCTTGCCAAACTAGATGGACTGTTCTTTACAAAGGAGTCCCCTAACCTGACTTCTGACTTCATGAGGAATAACAAACAAACAAACAAACAAAATCAGGAATGCAGTTTTCACTCTAAGGAGCCTTTAGGACAATTTCATTTCTCATGAACCTGGGACCATCTCTAGAGGAGCAGAACTAGAGGTGAGAAGGTCTCTCCCCACCCTTTGCTGTCTTGTTAGAGAGAATTCCCATAACCTAGGACCAACCACAGGTAAATGGCCCCATGCCAAGTGCTTGCAAACCATCTAGCAGGTGTCGGAGCCATGGGAGCTCTGAGCTGGGGGCCCATTCCAGGGGCGGGAAGGAGCCCCACCTCTGCGATAGTGACAGTGGTTGACCTTGGCAGCAGGTAGCTCCAAGGGGCTGGGAGGGATGCAGGATATCTTAATTTTGTTAGGGGCTCTTGTGAAGAGGGTTTGTGAGCAGGGCTGTCCTGTGCGAATGCCTCACACTCCCCCCCAAAATGAGCCCAGGGGTCTCGGGCCACCTCCTTCAGGCAGCCTCCTTGGAGTTTCCACGAGGAAAAGGCCGTCAGAAGTAAGCACTCCTCGTCACTGAGAAAACGTCCCAGCCGTCCTGGCTGCTTCCATTCCCCACCCCACCCCAACCCCCGCCCTGCAAAAGCTGCTCCAAAGTTATTTCCCAATGGTGAGGCAGAAAGATGGATTAGCTCTGTCAACAGGGAGTCCCGAAGCCCTGCCACTCACTGAGCAGAGAGCCATGTGCATGCCATGGGCGGCTGATAAGGGAAGTGGGCACAGGATAAACTGCAGCCCAACCAGCTGACAAAGCTCAAACACAGTCTTTGAAAACACAGCAAGTCCTGGGTCTCTGCTTTGTGAAGGCAAAGACTGCGGGCTTTGTTCGATCACCAGGCTATTCCCGGCAGCAGGAGGCCTGCTGTTCTGAGCGGCTGCTGCCTGCCGCAGGGACAACAGGACCCAGCACTGTGTCTTAGATGACACTTTCCTTGTAGGGAACCAGATGCACAAGCTGCCACAGAAATGGTCTTTCAGCTCCAACGCCCTGCTTCTCTGCCCTTGCCCCTACCACATACACCCCTCTGTTCTGACCCATGTGAAGGAGCAGAACAGACTCCCTAGTGCATATTTCAGAACTGGATGGCCACCACGGCTGATTGGAGCTTTCAGTGTGAGCCTGATCAGAATGGTAAGACTTTTACATGCATTACCTCATTGAATCTTCACAACACCCTGGTGTGTAATAAACACATTTCATAGGTGAAGAAATTGAGGCACAATGAGGTGAAGGTCACACTGTCAGTAGGTGGTAGCTCCAGCACTTGACCCCCAGCCTGATGGGTCTAATTCAAGGTGGAATTCTTTTCTAGTCAGTGCCCTGCCTCCCTTGCCCCTTCTGAGTCACTGAAACAGGTCACATACAGAGACGCGTCCCAGTTTGCAAAGACTTTGTAAGCCCTTGCCTGGATCACAGGTTTCAAGAAGCACAAGCGAAAAAAACAGTAACTATGGCAGTGATATGACCCTGACTCCTTTCAGAAGTCCCTTGTGTCTGCCCTTGTCCCCTCCAAAAGATTGCCCCTCTGCTCGCTCCTATCTTATCTTGGTTCACTGAGCCATATTTTACTTTTCCCCGGCTCCTATAAAGAGCCCTCGAAGGCCGCCCCGCCTTGACACGCCTCCTGGGGTTCCATCTCCTCGCTGTTAGTCACAATTTCCTCAAGTTGAGCCTCTGCCAGGAGGACAGAGGAAGCAGTGACAAATGCAAGTGATTAGCACGTGTGTGAGGCTTTAACACAGAGTTTTGGTCACTTGCAAAGGCAAACACGCAGCTGGTTCCAGGGCAGCTCCTTGTCACTTCCCATCACTGAAAAAATGTCTCTGTAACTGGTTGCTTCGAAATAGCAAGTCTCTTAACTTCTGTTGGGGTAGCTGAGCAGACATCGGAAGCCGGCCCCTGGGTCTCCACAGCACCCGGGCCAGGCTCACCGAATCATGCATGTGCATGCTGTCGAGCGCTGGTTTCTGAAAAGCACTGGTGGCCCATTAGGAGCGATCATCCAACCACACAGAGATTTACAAATGAAGCATGTTATTGCTGTGCCATTTCCTTAACAAACAGTCCCCTCGCTGCAGTGCCAGGTCCGGAGCCAGAATACAAAACTGCACTAAAAACGTAATGAAAATTGTTTTCAAAGAGAACACTTTTGAAATGGATTGAAGTCTATTTCTCAAGTGGCCATTATTTTTGTTTTAACAGGCAAGAAAACTCCACAGGTTTATCAATGGTTTTACATTTCTCTCTCTGGGATTTAAATACCTTATTTATGTATGTCTTCATTCAACAAACATTTCATTGAACACCTACCACGCACATGCAGGACAATAGGGATGCCAAGATGACATGCTGAAATGGGTTGAGGAGGTCACTGTCCCATGCGGGTGACACACGTTGTATCAGGAAGGGTTAGCTAGATTTCGCTGCTGCAGTAACAAAAATCCCTGGCATCTCATTGGCAAAAAGCAGCAAAGGTTCTTGCTCATGTTCCATGTGCATTGTTGGTCAACGGGAACCGAGGGTGATGGAGTCATTGCCATCTTAAACATTGTCAGTCACCAGGCTAGAGGACAAAAGGTAACTGAAAAGTCCTGACCGGAAATTAAATTCAGAATTGACATTCGCCTCTTCCACTCTCAGTTCATTTTCCAGAACTAGTCATGGGTCCTACCCAACCACAAGGAAACCTGGAAGGGCAATTCTGCCTTAAAACTA
Organism: Macrotus californicus; assembly: GCA_007922815.1. Lineage (NCBI taxonomy): Eukaryota > Metazoa > Chordata > Mammalia > Chiroptera > Phyllostomidae > Macrotus > Macrotus californicus. The sequence continues at coordinate 5,012 of VMDR010005955.1, forward strand.
AATTAGGGGAGATCCAGAAATGTTTGGAGAACGCCACACGCATGTTAGTAGATAATTGTGAGACACTGTGAAAAATGCTATAATAGAGAAATGGGGAAAAAGAGGGAGCAATCAACTCACCAACTTCATGGAATAATTACAAAAGTTTCTCATAGAGGGTGGCATTTGAATTTATTGTAAGAGAATTATTGAAAGACGAAAAGGTGGTTTTCTGGGGGGGCCAAGGACACAAGCATTCTAGGACAAAGAGCATTTCCCAGGCTGAGAACACAAAAGCCCTTCCAGGTGAAGGGAGCGGAGAGAAATGCAGTGTGGCTAGAGCCCCTAATCTGGGGGGTGGGAGTAAAGAGGAGAAGTAGCTGAGGTCAAGGATACTCAATTGTGAAGGACACCTGCCTTTTTGGGGAGTCTGGCTTCACCCTCAGACAACAGGAGATAACAGAGGTGGTCCCACATGGCAGAGACATACAGGGGAGTGTCAGGAGTGAGTTGTCTGTCTTCGAGAAGATAACACAGAGGAGACATGGGCGAGGAACTGGAATACAGAAGGAGGCTAGCCAGGGGGCTGCAGCTGGAGTCCAGGTGATAGATAGCAAGCCTGGCCTCAGGCTACTGCTAAGAGACATTCCTCGGGAAGAATACTCATGTTTTTCATTACAGGGGGGCTGGTGACAGAGGAACCTTCAAGACCACCTCAACGCTGCTGGTTTAAGAAACCAGGGAAATGCTCACACCATTGAAGAGGGGAATCGCAGCTGGAGGATGAGGAGGGTCAAGGCAGGAAGGTGACGAGCTCAGGTCTGAACGTGAGGAACGTGAGCAGCCCGTGAGATCCAGACGGAGCTATCCCTGCGGCTGTAGGGCCCAGGAGTCTACATTTCTTAGGTGACATGAATCTGGGGCTAATGTAATTTGCAACTCAATGCACGTAGTTGGCAGCCGAGCCCTGTTAATATTCATAATGCCTCATAGAGAAAACTGACGGGATAAATGCAAATGCAGAGAAACATTCTGAGGGAAACTTGGTTAGTCACCACATTTTAAATATATGTATAGATAATATAAGCTCAGGGGCATCTCACCGTTCAGCTGCCTTGAGAAAATGACTTCCAAAATTTCAGCTAATATCTACCCGCATCGAAGCAAAAAGTACTTGCCTATGGAAACGTTGATCATTTAGAACAAGCAGATGTATATATTTCAGTCAGGACTGGTTTGATGTTTCACCCGAGGAAAGAATTTTGAAACTGAACTTTTAATGACAATTATAAGTCATCAATGCTATTTTCCAAAGTGACTAATCAAGTTTTTTCAGGGTTTCTGCAAATTTGGGTGGCCATCCATAGGAATTTTCATTAAACGAAGGGGCTTTTTTTTTTCTTTTAATTTTTAATTAAATTGGCCTAAGTCAGCAATCAAGGTTTCCATGCTATTATGTAATGTATAGGGTAACAAGAGGGCTCCCCCCAGCTCCAAAAAAGATCCGCTCGGAGGCCAGAGGGAGAAATCTGAGTTCCCATTGTCAACGGTCCAAGAGATAAACAGAGCCTTCGAAGTCGTTCTGAGGCAATGGGATCAGGGTTTTTAAATAAATCATATTAATATGTGAATAAGACAAGCATTATTCTCTTCTTTCCAAACTTAATAGAGCTTTTGTTTTTGCCAAGTGAGAAGGTGGCTGACTGCTGGGCTGTGTGGCTGGGGCCACATCCTGGACTTAGACTTGGTGGCCTTGACTCTCCCATGCAGGCAGGGGCCACGCCCAGTCTCTAAGTAGCTAATCCTGACTCAGGGGGTCAGTCGTGCCCCCCACTCCCCCGCCACAGGCAAGCTCCTGCAGTTCCTGGTGGCAAACTAGCTCTCGTGGCAGGAAGACAAATTTCTTCTGGGATGCAGACCAGCCAGGAATTGGTAACAAGTCACACATTTCCAGGAAGCGAGAAGAAAGGGAAGGTTGGATTCAGAGTCTGATTTTTTTTTTTTCTAAGCCCAAGTGACTGCGAGGGTTTCAAGCTTGTATTCTCCACAGGCAGCCCCACACCAAGCAGTGTGAATCTGCCTTTTTGCATTTAAAAAATCTAAACATCCTTATCCCTTTCTTGCAAATCTATGCTCTCTGAAAAGTAGTGGCCCTCAAACTTTTGGGGCCTGACTCACATTAAGAAATACATGTAGGTATCACTGAAGCAAAAGTTTTACAACGTTCGATGCAGCCTGGTATTTCCCAGTCTGTTCTATTTCATTTTTAAAAAGGTCTGTTTGTGCCCTGGCTGGTGTGGCTCAGTGGATTGAGTACCAGCCTGCAAACCAGGGGGTCACTGGTTTGATTCCCAGTCAGGGCACATGCCTGGGTTGCAGTCCGGGTTCCCAGTGGGGGGCGCACAAGAAGCAACCACGCAAGAATGTTTCTCTCCCTCTCTTTCTCCCTCCCTTCACCTCTCTCTGAAAATAAATAAATAAAATGTTTTTTTTAAAAGAAAGGTCTGTTTATATCCTTCTAAATGATTCATAATCCAGTAACTGATTCTGACCCACAGTTTCACAAATATTGGTGTGGAGTATTCCTTCCCAAAATACACATTTAAATCTACATTGAAAAAAAGCAAATAACGCTGGTAACACTTGATGCTCCGAACAAGTACATAGACTATGGAGTCTCTGAGGTCATCTGTTTGGGGCTCACTACCCCAGCTCCACATGGCTGCTGAGGGGCTGCTGAGGGGAATCCCGGGACCTCAGCTCTCTGGCACCATCTGCTGCTTTTGACCCAACTGTCACCAGCGTGTTCACCATCTTTGACCTTTACCTTCTCAACCAAGCCCCACCCTTTTTTTACTTCTCTTCCGGCTAAGAGACCCTTGACCCTGTTGACCCTAGACCAGCACTATCCAATAGAACTTTTGTATTGATGGAAAATTCTAAATCTCCACTGTCCAACAAGGGGCTAGTGAGCTCTGGAGAAGTAGCTAATGCAATTTAGATATTTAATTTTAAATTTTATGTAATGTCAATCACTTAAAGCAAAACATCCACAAGTAGTTAGTAGTTACCGAAGTGTACAGTGCTGGCTGTAGGTAAACCTTCAAAATACGTTTCCACTTCCTTACCACACACTACCCCTTCTTACTGCTACGGTCAAGTGCATCGGTGTCACATTGACCTTGCACTCTCCACACACTGTCTGGTTCATTCTTGCTCATCTGAAATCATGTTTATGGACAAATGATTCAACCCACACATACAAGTCTCCATCTCCCTGCCATTTTCATTTTTTAATGAATTTTTCACTGTTTCTTTTATTTCCATCATAGCTTCATCTTCCTAGACCTTTCAACACTCTATCCATTTTTGCAAGATGATCTGATGCTTTCTTTGACTTAAAAGAAAACCCTACAAATTAATCATAGATCCAGGAAGCAGGCTATGGACTGGTGAACAAGATGTGATTGAAACTGAGGTGACTTATCTCAAATGCAGTTTTGTGGTGGTGGTTGGAGCAGACCTGTGTCAGCTCTGGGCTGTACCTTTTTTTACATCCATACATTGGAAATGTGTATATTTTGTATCTGAAATGAGAGAGTACATAGGCAGAGAAACTCCTGTACTTGAAGAGTACCATATGGGAGGAAAAGAACTTTTTTTAAAAGATTCTTTCTGCCCTTTAGGCAGATTCTGATTGAAGGAGGTGGACAAACATAAGTAGAAGTAACTTCACGGTGAGGTCAACTCATTATATGACACAACATTGCGAGAGAGGTATAATGTCATTGAACAGAGAAATAGAGCCCTAGCTGGGTGGCTCAGTTGTTTGGAGCATCATCACATACATCAAAAGGCTATGGGTTCAATTTCTGATCAGGGCACAAACCTGGGTTGTAGGTTCAATCTCCAGTTGGGGCACATAAAAGAGGCAATCAATCGATCTGTCTCTCTCTCTCTCTCCCTCCCTCTCAAATCAGTGAACATACCCTCAGGTGAGGGTTTTTTTTAAAAAGAGGGTAATAGTGAAGGAAGAGTTCTCAGTGGGAATGGAGGTATGCGGCACTATGCATGGAGGAGAAGAGTTATAGGCTGGGTCTTACAAATTGGCGTGTATAAGGATTTGGGAACAGGAAAGACATTCAAGGCTGGAGAACATAGTAAAAGGAGAATTATAGACCTTCAGTGTGTGTCATGCTCAAAGAAAGCTAACTTATTAGAATCTCAGTGTCTGATGTGTCTAGTCAGGCCTGCATCTTAGGAACATGCATTTCTCAACAAATATTTACTTTAGAGAGCAAGGTAAAAATAACTGGTTAGAGAAAAGTAAACCTGGAGCAGGGAGATCCGCTCCTGGAGTGATGAGGTACTCCAGGTGAGCAATAACAATCTTCTAAACTAGAAGGAAGTGGCAAACTGTGTCCCACAGGCTAAATCAGACCAGAAATCTGTTTCTGTAAACAGTTTCACTGAAATATAGCCATGTCTACTCACTCACATATTATCTATGGCTGCTCTCATGCTACAAGGACAGAGTCGAGTAGTTGCAACAAAGATAGTATGACTTGCGAAGCCTAAAATAGTTTCTATCTGGTCCTTCCAAGAAAAAGCTTGCCAGGCTGTGGTCTGAACCAGGGTGGTGGGAGTGGAAAGGGTGGCATGCATACCTGGGACACGGTGGCAGTAACATCCACAAGAATCGGAGACAGATGGCACAATGGGATTGATTCACGAGGGAGGTTCCATTCAAGATGCCATTAGGTTTCTAGCCTGGGAGACAAAAGGGAAATGATATCATTAACAGAGATGGAAATAAGAAGACAAGGTAGGAAAAAAGGGAAGGAGTTACATGCTCGACGTTTTGAGTTTGAGGCACCTGTGGTACATCCATCTACATGAAGAAAAATGTACCCACCTCTGGAGCCAAGGAGAGAGATTGTGCCTGGAGATGCAGAGTTGGGATCTGAACACCTGGAATTCAGAGGTGATGAAAACAAGAAGGCCCGGGGCAGAGAGGAGAGAACAGGATCAGGCAGAGAGAGGAGAGAGAACCAGTGAAGAATTCAACAGAAAGGTAGGAGGAGTGCCACCATGGCATTGTGGAACTAACAGGAGGCAAAAAACAGGACAGTCAATAGAGTCAAGAGCTGTTCTAAAGGTCCAGCAGAATGAGGATGTGTTGGAGATGACTGAACACATCAGAACATCATTGGTATTTGGGGACAGAATCCAAGGAATGAACAGAAAGAGAACAAATTGTGAGAGCAGATGAAGGCTAATCCTTCGAGATCTTTAGCCATTGAGGAAGGATGAAGACCGGCTGGAAGGGGAAGCGGGTCTAGAGAGGGCTTTTTTACAGAGAAGAGGGCTTAGGGTGAGTTTGTTTCACACAAATGGCAATAGACCCCAGCATGAGGACGTTTCCCAGACGTCGGACAGTTTACGAATTGCTCAGATGCCTTTGGGACATTGCATCACTGTGATGGCCTGGGAGGTCGATGCTTCTGGAACCTCAGCACAAGCTAAATAAAATGTTTCTTCTAACTCAGCCTCAAAAGCTTAAGTTCTCTCAAAAGGAACCAAGGCCTTTGTAAGATCCTCATATGTCGATCTTCAAGTCAAGAGCTTCATATCCTGTGAGTTCCAAAGGTGGGAAAAACCATGGTGAAATCTGCAATGTTGAGGAAAGGTCAATATCTGGAGGCTTTGGCCTCCCAAAGTGGAACATCCCTCCCTCCTAAGTCCAGAAGGTCTGCTGCCAGACCCTCTACATGGGGTCTAGAGTTCCAGCCTCCCCCTATATGGGGTCTAGGGTTCCAGCCTCGGGAACATGTCTCTTACTCTGGTGTTGCCTTTGAACCATCACTGTAACATTCAGTTGCAGACAGCTGTATGTTACAGGGACTGGAACAGAAACTCAGAACTTTCAGGTCTGGAACTGCAAACGCTGGGTTTAAACCAACAGTTCTCTATCTTGCCTCCTAGGGGACATTTGGCAATGTCTGGGGACACTGTTGGTTGTCACAGCTGGAGGTGGGGTGCTACTGGAATCTAATGGGTAGAGGTCAGGATGCTGCTAAACATTCTAGAACATACAGGACAGCCCCCCACAACAAAGAGGTATCCAGCCCACACTGTCAATAGTTCTGTCCAGCACATTCTGAGCTACCTGTTCTATTGGAAAGGGTGTCACACTGAAATACAAAGATTGATACTGTATTGATATATCATTTTTGCTGGTAGGGGTGGGTGACCTTTACAGTTGTGGGTTCTTTGGGTTGCCTATCCCCAAACCACCCCCCCCTTCCTTTTTCCTAACAAACCCTCTATTTAATTCAGGAAACCACCCATTCCTGGCCACAAAGGGCAGGTGTGTAAGCTAGATTCGCCCAATCAGAGTAAAGAATTGAGGAAGTTTTTCCATAAATGTTCAATGATGCACTGTCCAGAGAAAAACATCTGTATAGACATACATACACTTATTATAAATTTTTACTGAGGTAATGTATGTGTAGAGCCCAATATACAAGTAAAATGAAATGTTCAGTGCTCTTTCTTGTGAATTTCACAAAGAACATTTCCATTGGCCTTTGCCATTGTCTCCTCTGTGTGACCTATGATTGCCATTGAAAGGTGAGTGCAACACCGACGTGAGCATTGGCTGCTTCATTTATGGTAATGAGGACATCGGGTCAGAACTTCACTCCTGTGTCAATGACATAACTTCTTTGCTGAAAAGGTGATAATGCTGGAAAAGTATGTCCTCAAGTGTTCACAGTATTCACAAGGCAATAGTTTTAGAACAACGCATTTTAAAGTTTAATCTGCATCATTTGCATTTCCCCATTTCTTATCTAAGTCTAGACCATCAAATTGCAATAACCCACAACCGGATGTACAGCATTTGCCCATTTCTGCGCTTAAATGCTCCCATCGGGGCTGATTTCAAGCCATCACTGCAGAGCTGGAGCAGGAAGTACACACCATTGTACAGTGATACTGTCCTACAGATACAGTGGACATACAGCATATCATGTCAGGGGCTGAGGGAATAGGAAAATAATTAGGGAGCGGTGAGCTTTGAGTATTTATTATCTTTATTTTTAATGCAATTCATTTCAATTTGCAAAGTTCCTGAAAATTTGACAACTGGATCTCATGATCCCATACAAGCCAGCTCCAGCACTCCAATGATCCGGGGCAGGTTCTCTCTCTCTCTCTCTCCCCTGCAGGGTGTAAGTAAATAAGTACCTTGGCACGATTTACAACAGCGGCTGATAACCAGGGGAAGACCCAGCCTTCTGCTGAGGCCAGCGGGAAGGAAAGCAACATGGAGAGAGGAAAAGGCCTAAGCCCTCAATGCTGGTATTCCGTCAGTGATCAGATTGTACCCAGAGCCCACCGCGCTCCTGATCTTCTGCTGGTGGCAAGTCACTCATGCCCTGTGTTCTAGCCAGTTTGTTTTCTGGTTCTACAAAATTTGTAGCCAAGATCATCGTAACCAATAGTGTATTTTTTTGTTTATGTTTTGCTTTTTAGCAAACAATGGCTCAATGAAAGATATCTCTAATTATAAACATGTAGGCCTTTGAAGTTAGGGAGAGTATTTTAGAACCTTTCAGAACCCAGGAGAGAGACTTGGTTTACTCCATCCGTATGGCAAGCATGCTTCCCTTTCACTCTTGGTCCTGCCTTCCTGCCTATGCCAGGCTTTCCTTCGAAACTCAGTTCACTCGGTCCCTTGTCTTTAAAGATGTCTCTGAATGCTCCCTCTTGCATTCCCTCAAACACAGTAGACCCTCTCCCCTGACGACCAGGTGGATATAAATTGCATATCATGTTGCCTTTGTTCACCTGTCTGCAAGACCCCCAGCTTTCCCGTGGCCAGGTTGTTATATCACTTTGCCTGCATCTCCACTGTCCAGCACATAGAAAGTGCTCAAAAAAGTGGTAAGGACTAAACTGTTTCCCCTCAAAGTTACTGTGTTGAGTCCTGAGCATCCACTGTGACTGCCTCTGGAGACAGGGCCTTTAAAGAGGTGATCAAGGTTACGTGGGATCCTAGGGCACATCCCTAATCCAGCAGGACTGGTGTTCTGTTGAGAAGAGGAGACAGCAGGGATGGGTGCACAGAGAAAAGACCACATGAGGACACAGCAAGAAGGCGGCCATCGGCAAGCCAAGGAAAGAGACTTCAGGAGGAAGCAGACTTGCTGACACTTGATCTTGGACATCTAGCTTCCAGACCACGAGAAAATAAGTTTCTGTTCCTTAGGCTCCCAGGCTGTGGTCTTTTGTTATGGCTGCCCTAGCAAACTAAGACAAGAGGAGCATTAAATGAATGACTGAGTGTCCTCCCAGAAAGGTAGTTCACTCACATACATTAATCTCCTGCTCTTAAGTACATATTTGTTCTCGCTGCCCCAAAGGTATAATTTCACCCAAACTCTGACAAGTTAATTTTTTGTTGTTATTTTTTTTTAAAAAAGGGAAAAAAAAGCAAAACAGCATATCTCTCCGCTATGGAAGACATACAGGTAGGTTCTGATTTTTTTCTAATTTAATCATAAATTTCTAATTTCTGATTCCTTTTTTTCTTTTTCAGGTTTGTTTGACAGTGAGAATGAAGAACCTGGTGGAGACCTGGGAACTATACACAAAAAGGAAATGTGACCAAAGAAAGGGGTCGCTTTCATCTCCCATGAAAGCAGGCTGTTTTTGTTGATACAGATGGAAAAAATCAGGCCCAATTATACATTGTGATTTGGCCCTGAGGCTACAGACTCACCATGAGCCTTTTCTTTCTTCCCACTGATAGACCGCCACCATCCAGGGGAGCACCAAGGCCCTGGTCGCCGGCGAGGCCATTCCTTGGGGAGATGCACAAGCTGAGGGGTCTCCATCACCATCAGCATGCGTTTCAGGTGAAGCAAGTTTCCTGTCTGTTGACTCTAGGGAGGAAGAACCTGACCTGGTTGGGGCAGCACCAGGTCGGGCTCCCTGGGAGAGCGTCACTCAGGTAGGTGTGGGTACCCTGGTCTTAGCGCCCTCTCTAGCCCTCAGGGGACCCTCAACACTGATCTTCCTGATCCTGCACAAACAGCTTATTTCCCAAGGCATTTAGGTTGTTAAGAATCAATCCTCTCTTCTGACCTCCTGGCCTACATCAGGGATATTTCGAATTATTAAAATGGTGATTATCGGGGTGCTTGAGGACCTGGTTCTGGGCCTGCTGTCTGCCATCTCACTGTAAGACCGTGGGCCAGTTTCTGCCCCACTGAGAACCTCAGGCTCCGCATCTGCGAAACAAAGGGGTTGGACTAAATGGTCTCCGAGGTCTGTGCCAGCTGAAACCACCTCCTACGCTGCCCACTGTAGTAGCAACGAGCCACACGTTATCATTTCAATGTAAGTGTATTAAAGTCAGTTAGAAACTCAGGTCCTCCACCTTCACTAGCCCCATTTCAAGGGCTTCGTTAGCCACGTGTGGCCAGTGGCTACCAACTGCACGGCACAGAGAAGTATTTCTGTCACTGCAAGAAGCTCTGTTGGACAGCCACGGTCTAGTGATCTCATCTTATTATAATTATAAGTAATTTCATAACTAAATCTGACAGTTAAATAGCATTTTTGTGTGTATAGTGTATTTTAACACAACGTTACACTTAGCCCTTCAAAATAGGTAAGAGAGTGATCTCATGTCTGCTTCATCAGATGAGGACACGAGCTGAAAGATTAAATGACTTGCTGTAGGGTCGGGCTGGCACTGACCAAGTGTGTCACCCAAATCCAGGGTTCTCTCTAACACACAGCACTGACCACAGGAGGAAGACATGCGGGGCCTGGCCAGAGCCACTCCAACCCATGGCAGCTCAGGAACTAAGCCCCGGTTACAAAGAGCCGATCAGCGCACCCTGTACCTTGCTTTAGACTTTTAACTTGGCACACCCTGGCTGTGTGACCACGGACAAGTGACTGAAAGTCTCCGGGCTCTTTTCCCAGCATCTGTCCCAGGAGGAGGGCAACAGGATCCACCACTTATGGAAGTTACAGGAACAGATGCAAACCAAGTGGCTAGCTCAGGCAGTTGGGCACAGAGTGGTGGCTCACTAAGGTTACCTACTGTGCTGATGAACAGGGTCACTCCCGTGTTCCCCCTCAGGCCTTCACATTTCCTCTCTGGCAGCCCTCACAGACCAGACCACTGCCCATGCGCCTGAGGAAAGATGCCACCCTTCCACGTGGGCAGCCCCCTTTCTGAGACCCACTGAATAATTGGGCTTCATTATCTCCTGTGGCCATGAGCTCCTGGATTAATTATAAGTTGTTCAGGAAGAGCCCTCTCTTGGAGGGGTTGGATTAACCCACCTGGGCAGTGTGCCATGAGCAAATGGCTTTCCGCCTATAATTTTTCCAAACCATTTTGGTGCAGGGACCCCCAGGGGAAGGCCTGGGCTGTGAAAGGTGCCACTGGTGCATGTGGGGGAGGGGTGGAGAAGGAAGCAGGGTGGGGGCAACTTCAAGTCTCCTGCAGGGCTTTCTCCCCTGGAGCAGGGCACAGCAGCCAGACTACTGAGAAGCTGGCTCTGCCCACACTGCATTTTATCTTCCGGAAAAGGCCCAGCAGACACGTGTCCCCCCCACCGGTGATGGATTTTCCTTCCCTGCCTCAAAGAACAATATTTACACTGACGGAGCCGCAGAGCGTGGGGGGCCAGGCTACAAACCACTGTTCAATAAGGGGTGGGAGGCGGGGATGGGAGTGTCCCTGAGCTGGGCAGGCAGGACACAAGCCTGACTCCACAGGTGTTTCTCATACCCCACCTACCTTCTCCTGGGGCATAGCCTGGGAGTAAAGAAGCCAGGAAGATTCTTCTGTAAATGCATCATTTTTCTGGGAGCCAGGGATGGACCTGAGGTCACCCCTAGGTGTCTCTTGGGGCAAAAAAGTGAGGTGCTTCTGCTACTGGGTGCAGCTATTGGGTATCAAGTCACCCAAAATGTGGTGTGAACCACTAACAGTACCCATTCGTGGGGTCCTTCTGCTTCCACATAGCACAACAACCAGAGCCATGTGGGCACCTAGGAGAAGAGGCACTCGCTCACACATTCATTTGTTCACTCATTCATTCAGCACTGCCTTCCTGAGCACGTGGCCCTGGGATGATTCTGAGACAAGTAAAACCCAGTTCCTCTGGCAAGAGCCTCAGAGACCAGTGAGGGAGCGGAAAGGATACAAGGAGACAATATCGTTACAATAGGTGACAATATCGTTAGTGCCAAAACTTGGACACAGCAAAGGGCTAAGGGGTGAACAGGAGGCAATGGCATGAGAGTGAGGTCTCAGTGGCTAATGAGAAACATTGGGTGGGGGTGGGGGCCGGGGAGAGAGCTTTGTGCAGCCTTGTCGACCACAATATTCTGAGAGATGTGGGAGGCCTTTGGAGAGTTTCAGGAGAGGTGTGATAGGATCTGAATACCCATGACCAGGCATCACTCTAACCATTTTGTTGATGACAGATTGTTGAGGGGTAGGGAAAGAATGGGAGCAAGAAGACCAGTTTGGAGGGGAGGGGCTCTTAGGATAATTCAAGTGTTGGAGGAGGGGGGCTTATTAACCCAAGCCCCTACCAGCGCCTGGGGTACAGTAGACATACAATCAGTGTTCAAGGAAGGACCAAAATGGGAACTATATGGACCATCTAACCAGACCAAGTCTTCTCCCTCCTTCAGCAGGTGTGTTCTGAGGACTGCTCTCCAGTAACAGTTCTGGTCTCTATCTTCCTCTTCCTTGCTCTGACTTTCCTAGAAGTCTTCAAATAACCACTAGGTTTGTCAAGTTACTCTTCATAGTATCCTCTCTGGGTCTAAGTCTTCTACAGAGTGCCTGCTCCATTTTTGGAGTGATAGAACTCCCCTTCTTGGGAATCAAGGGGATCCTGATTTGGAGAATAATACTGGAGGAAGCCAAACAATTCTGACAGACCAAGGATTGCTCTGAGGATTTGGAACAAGAGATGTGGATGACAGATACCTCCACCCTGTGCAAGTACAATAGTTGCTATTCTTCCCTGAGTCCTTAGCAGAGACCCCGGGTGCCTTACAGAAGACCCTCCTTTGTTTCGTTTCTCTGCCCTCTGCAGTGAACAGTGTCCTTCAAAGGAAGCATTTAGAAGAAAATGTCTCCACAGGCCTGATCCTTTTCTCTGAAAACATAATAACACTCAAGAATGACAACAATGTAAATCGCCAGAATCATTAGGTAGAATCTCGATGAATTACAATTGCTGACATCAGGGTAAGATGAGGTCAGCTGCCCCAAAGGGAGCCACAGTGCTGGGCTCTGCGGACTTCCTTCCAGCCCTTCAAAAGCAAATATTGTCAGAGCACCCTGTCAGCCCCCTTGGCCTGGAGAGCCCACTCTGACAAGACCATTCTTGCCTGGGAAGCATCTCTGAGACCCCTTGGTTACCCACCCCACAAAGACAAGTGACCCTGAAAATGTTGATAGGATGGATCCTCCAAAAAGCCTAGGTCTGGCCCACCAAGCACAGGCTATCTCTGCCCATGACATGGGACAAGGCCAGTGCACTGCCCACAAGTTCAAGACATTGTCTCATGAGCAAAGTCGCACTCAAATCACCAAGCAAACCCTGGATGGTCTGATTCTCTGAAGGGGGGAAATCCTAAAAGCAAAATAGAGTCATTCTGTCTCAGGCCCAGGGACAGCCTAAGAGTCTGTTGCCTGAAACAAATAACAGGAAAAATCTATCAGATATGTGGTCACGACATAAATCATGACCAGAAACACAATCACAAGACTCCCAAGGACGGGGAGGAGCAGTGTGGGAGTACAAATCTTGATGACTATTGAATACGACTTTCACTGTTGGGAGGTGGGCACTTTTGTGACCAAGTTTATTTTAGGGTGTCAAGAGTGACTTGCCCCAGGAAGCCATGCTGTGTTCCTTTTTTTTTTTTTTTCCATTTAAAACAAAGTAAAAACTTATTTTGGAGAAATTGGAAGATGATTCTTTCTGAGAGGAGAGTGCAGTCAAGACATCACTTGCTCTGAGAATAGGAAGGAGCTAGACTGGAGGGCGAACGTTGCCGCAAGTCCCCCAGGCAGGTCCGAGCCTCGTGCCTCACTTCCTGTTCTGCCCTCACTGCTCACAAGGGAGTCTTTTGATTTGTCTGATTTGTTCTTCATGATTTGGGCCCTCGTGTGTGCGATCTCTCCTACGGGAGTGAAGGGATGCCTACTTGGTCAAGGCTCAGGCCCTCATGCTCAGGTTGTGGGGTCAGACTGCCTGGATTCCATTTCAACCACCCCCCGCCCCCACCCACCGACTCATTCGTTGGGGAATCTCAGGAAAGTCGCCGAACAGCTCTGCACTCCCTCTTCTCAGATCAGAAATAAAAACAAAACACTTAAGAGGATTAAATTAGATCATCCATGTAAGCGACTTGGCCATCGTGAAATATTTGCAGAATTGAATGAAGAACAGGCTAGATGAGAAGAGTCTGTATAATACATGAAACATAACCTTCCACCCTTAGTCTCTGGATTCACCCAATAAAAACAACACTATCAATCTGACGATAATCCATTTCCATTCGGAAGAAAAACATTTTTATATTTTAAAAATCAGCAAGAGACAGTGGTTAAGGTGGGTAGCAATCAAGATGGTCAGTTATCACAGTCACCAAAATAGAGGCAAGTGACCCAAAGTAGCCTGGAGAGATGTGGAAAGATCTAGAAAAAGTTTATTTGCAGCCTCTGAGTACAACCATGTCTTACCCATGTGGTAAGGAACCTTCTCGGTCTGTCATAGGCAAAGTAAGGTTGAGGATGAAAGAGCTGGCCTTCTCAAGAAATGAGGGTCCCAGAAGGGAAAGGAAAGGGCCAGCTACTCACTTGTAGGATGTTACATGCCTCTTGAATATTGTTTAAGTCATAACAACCCAATGAAGTAAGTACCTCTCCCCATTTTACAGATAAGGAGATTGAGGCTCAGGGAGGAGTCCAAAGTCATGCCAGCAGTTAAGTGGAAAAGCTGGGATTAGATCCAAGTTTATCTGACTTTCAAGCCACTGCAGCCAAGCATCAGACGTCATGGCCACACACTTAGAAAGAGATATTGACTGATTGCCTATGCCCATTCGCAGCCAGCCTTTCATTAATGACGAGGGGGTGATTGCGAAGGGACTTTCTACTTTGCTGTCCCGGGTCCTCCCTACCTCACAGCAGTTACCTGCGGGCATGTCTCTGCGAGGGACTTTGAGGTTTCAGTGTCCCATCAAGTCACACTGCCAAGCAGAAAAGGAAAGACAGTTTTAACAAAGCATCTCCTTTTTCCACCTCACTCAGTACCAATACACTCAGGGAGGTGGCGGGGGAAGTCTGACCTGTCGGCACCTGGCAGACAGACCGGCGGTGCAAATCTCATCCCGGATTGGGGGGCAGGGGTGTTTCCCCAGCGAGGTTCTTGTTCTTGGCTGGAAGATGGGCAAACCACGGTCCCTTCTCTTCTAGGTCTATGGTTCTGGGAGAATCTGGCCTTGCGCAGACAAGGCTGACTCCCTCCCTTCCCAGGTTTTTTTGTGATTCTTTACACCCAAGAAGTCCGGCTCTGAAGATATGGAGCGGCAGGGCCACCACTTCCTTCGCCAGGGAATAGAAGCTGCATTATGTCAGCTGTCCCCTCTGTGGATTCTCCTGCCTCTCTATTTACAAAATGGAAACAGATGACTTCAATCAGCCATAAGCCCCCCCGAATTATGGCTTTCTTTATACCTTGTGCTAAAGGAGTTTATGCATAATTGGCACGTGATTTTCTCCAGTGGTTTCAAGTTGTTCCCAAACGTAAAAAGGAATCTTTCAGTTTGGGAAGGAGATGGTTTTGTTTCAAACCACTCCATCATGACTTCCAAAGGCAAAGGGGGCGGGTTGCCCTAGTGAAGCCAGAGCAGCAGGCACATCACAGCCTCAGTTGCTTTCACTGGGTGGTGGAGGCAGGCAGTGGGTCAGTGAGCAGACAGGCACAGGAACCTCCTTTCGGCAGGGCAGTCGTGGTGGCTCTGGGCAATGAGGCTGTCACAGCCAGGACAGAGAGCCAATGACTCCCACATGCCGTGCTACAGCCTCTGTTATTGGACCGTGAGATGCAGAGGTAAGTCCTCCTCTTTTTCAGATCCAGGCCCGCCAGAGACTCCACCTTTTACAGACTGCAGATCAAAAACACCCTCAGCCAATTCATGCAAAAGCCAATTTACATAATTGGCTGGCACTGAAAATCCACATAGTCACTGTTCAGCTATGTGTACGCAGATCTTTAATGAAAGTCAACATCGAGAACAAGGCAAGACCACTTTACACTTGGCTTTAAACAACTGGGTTTGGAGCCTGAGAGCTTTTCCTAAATTACTATTAACAAAGTCAACAGGTTAATACGTTTTCCAGGCCTCATCCAAATGGGGCACCTAGATAATGACCCTATTACTGCGAGGTAAACAAAAGGGCAATTGTGCTCACCCCAGGATTAGGAGGCGTCTTAAAAGTGCTTTCATATTTATTTTCCACAATTTAGCAAGCCCACAAGGGAAATGTTCAAGTTCGTTAGAGAGGATTGCTTACATGTTGTGGAAACAACAGTTTGCTCCAGGTTCTACAGGCAGCAGAGGTTCGTTTAGGAATTTTCCCGAGATCAGAGGCTGCCATGGTTCAGCCTGCAAACTCTTCTAGGACATGCTGGATGCAAATTCGGGATGATGAAACCAGCATCTGCCACAACCGGTATTGATTTCCATTGGGGGGCAAAGAGGTTTTTGTCATCAAGAAAATCTGGATTGACTGATTGTGAACCAAGTCTTCTGAGCTCAGGAAACCCGATGTGACTCTTCGGGGTGCTATGCTGAGTTTGACCCCCCTCCACAGAGGAGAGTAACCTGGCCAAGAACTGGGGCCAAGTATGCATTGGACAGTGGAAGCCAAAGGTCCTGTGAGAACTCTGGGGGACTGTCACTGAAATCAAAGCCTGGATCATCAATTCCACGGGGGCCAGATGGAAAGGGGCCCCTGGAGGTATAGCAATGGATCGGAGACTGTGACACAGCCCCGGAGAAGGGGTGTTGTGTCCCCTATTTATCAGACCTGTGGTCACAGCCTCTGAGATGGGCCTTGTCGAGTCCTGCCTCCTGGTATCCCGACCTTGTTCCCTCCCATCTCTGCAAGTGTGGACTAGACCCAGTGACTAGCTTCTAACCCATAGACAGTGGCAAAACTGATGGCATGCTATTTCCCAGGTGAGGTTACTGTCGAGGAAAACTAGAGCTGAAGAGCCGTTAGAGCAGTGGAGGCAAATCCCATTCAAGAACTAACGCAGCAGGGAAGGGAGAGCCCAGTACACACTGGGCTCGATTCTGAATCCAAGAAGCACAGTGGGCATTTATGGCCAGGGAGTGGGGTCAGTGGGTGGGTGGTGACTAAGGAAACATGAGGGCTAAGGGGGATCCGGCTAACCTGACTCAGCGGGAGGCTGGCTGAAGGCAGGTCAGGGCTCTCAGACATGAAGGGTTAGACCAAGGAGTGTGTTCAGATGTTGAGGTGGACAGATACCCAGGGTAGGGGATTCTGGCTCAACTGACTCAGCAGAATTCTTGCTAAAACTGGAATAAGCAGGCAGATAAGACTGGGCCTTGAGGATTTAGAGGGACCTAACTAGAGTTAGGTCAAGGAGAGCGTTGGTGCCATTAAAAAGAGATGTGGCTTCTGTGTTACCTGAACTTCTTCCCTTTCCTTTGCTCCCTCTGATAGAATTTGGCTGCTTTCTCATGACAGAGGCCCTCACACACAAGGAGCAAAGAACTGGGGTGCTCAGTCCATTGGGCTTCAAGGGACTGAACTCAGCCAACAAGCAGCTGAGTGAGCTGGGACCCTTCCCTCAGCCTTCAGACGAGACGATAGCACCTGCTGACACTGTGATGGCAACCTGGTGAAAGACCTTGGGGACAGGCACCCTGCTCAGCCACGCCCGCCATACTGGAACTATCAGATAATACACGTTTGTTATTTTAAGCTGCTAGGTTTGGGAAATAATTTCATACAGAGTAAAACAAAAGTAATACAGGGCCTCTGTGGTCCCAGATGCGGGGAGCATCCTTGAAGGTCCTCATGGGCCCCAGAACTTGGTCCTCAGAGCCTCTGAGGTACCTAGGGGCTGCCTCAGATGGCCAGTGCTTCCTTCCTTTGATACAGAATCAAATGAGCAGGGGTCCTGCTGTAACCCACCGCCCTCAGGCAACACAGCTCACCACAATGGACACAGCAAAGGGAACAGGAGGGCAAAAGTACTGGGGCATTCTCTCCAGAGGGGTGTTATGACTTAACAGAACAGAATCCACATCCAGGATAGCAACAACCAAACGAAGGAAAGCCGCAGGGTTTACAGAGTGTTTTATATCCATGATGTCATCTAGCCCTCACAAACACTCTGCAGGTTTCTTCTTGGGCCTTCAGGGAGCCATCGGAAGGATGGGCAAAGGAGCACACTCTCCCACAGATGCCGAGATAGAAGGGCAGTCCTCTCTCAGAGAGGAGGCCAGCCTCTTTGACCAAGCACAGAGCTCCAGGTGAGGAAGGAAGGGGCTGGCTGCCCACCCAGCCCAACAGGTTGCGTGGATCCTGGCCAGCACATAGAGAGAACTGCTACAAGCAGATCACCACCCCCCATACCCCCGAGCAGCAGCCATCTCTGATCAACAGGGACATTAAAACTGGCAGCATGAGTTCCAAGTCCCATAGCCAGGACATGGTACATGTAGATATTGGGACAAGGTCCTACCTCATACCCTGTGGCTTGTTCACATCCCAGGTTGAGTCGTAAGTCCTTCTGCACCTTTAAGATTCCATCCTGCTCTCCCCATCTGTCCTGCCTGCCCCTTTGCGCTCCCTTTCTACCTGGACATCTCTCTACCATCACCCGACATCACATTACAGCATCATCATCCATGTGTGGGGCTGCCTCCCACGCCAGCTTGGGACAGATCCCTGAGAGTGAAGCTGGCACAAGAGTCAGAGGGCCAAGAGGAGGGCCTGCCACCCACCCTCCAGTGGCCAGACAAGCTCACACTCAACATAAAAAGACAAGCACAGGAATGAGTCCCCATGCTCACCATATCTAAGTGGTCAAAAAAAAATCCTTTCTCTGGATGGAAACCTTCAGGCACTGAGCATTTTGAGGCAGATGTGAGAGGACATGAAGTGCACAGCAGCAGACGTGTGGTGTTCCTCAGGACAATAATGCCACCGCACCTCCATGGAGACGCGTTGGAGGGGCAGCCGGCGTTGCAAGGTTCCTAATGTGATTGTCCCCTTTTGGAAAAAAGGCATTTGCAGGGCAAAGAACATTGAGAGATGTTGCCTAGTGATATATTGAAAGCTCTGAGAAGTCCTGTAGCTTTTAAAGAAAAAATATATAAATGTCTTTAATCTTAAATTTTAAACTAATACAAAATAATGTTAAATGTAAAGTAAAATTGAAAAGTATAAGTAAACAAAAACTTTTTGAAATGAATAAATGTCTTCGGTCTAACATTCCCAAAATGCCGTTGATCACGGCCCCTCCCTTCTGTCTCTCTTCCCCACAGAACACCCGCAGTATTCCCATCCTGGGTCCATTTTCGGAAATGCTAGTGTAACGAAAGCAGGTTGAACCTACAGAACCAAGCAGACCCAGGATGGGTATCTGCTCCCCCACGTCTAGCAACGTGGGCAACTCATCTGGAGACTCCAAACAGAAGTCTCCTTACCTCTGCAAAAACGGACAGTCAACTGGACAAATGGCAGTTTGTCATGAGGATTAAAAGAGACCGTAACTGAACTGCTTGGCCCTCGTTGAGTACTGAGCAGTGGCTAATTCACTCTTTCCACAGGACTGCCTTGTTTTTACCCCCCAGCCATGTCTCCATGGCCTTGGAACCTCTGGCAGCAAGGAAGCGCCAGCTGCGTGGTTACTTGCTTTTGAGGGCACCAAACGAACACCAAGCTGTACTGAAGTTTTTAACTAAATCAACCTAAAACAATACCCACCGCAGGCACAGCAGCAGCCCCCCGGTTTAAACAGGCGAATAGCTGTTTTCAAATAATGACTCCTTTGGTGCCCTGGACACCAGACCATGGAGTGAATGTCCTGGCGCCCGCGCAATGCTCCATGATAAATTTGCCCCCCACTAGGGAGAGGACTGAGGCCACCAGGGTATTGTTCGGGACACACAGCAGACACAACCCTGGTGTTTCTCTCCCTTTGAATGAAAATATGTCTGATGCTTCACCTACAATGAAAATATCCCACAAGTTGTAAAAGACAAAAGTAACCACACACTTCCTCGGCACGCACAACCATGAGATAATTGTGCTTCTCGGTCCACTGAAGTCCCTCCCTGCCCTCCTCCCCCGGGTATCATAATGCATGCCCTGTTGTGTGGCCGCTCCACCAAATATTATTCATTGGAGGTTTGCAATAACAGAGCATTACCATAATAAATACTGCCACAAGGGTCTTCTATGGAAGGGAGGCCTGCTAACCTCCCTCACATTCCCTACCCTTGATTCAAGATTAAATTTCCCTTTTTTTAATCAAAGATTCTAAATCCTAAGAACTCTAAACCTTGAAACTGATACCTTTTTATGAAAGAAAAACTAGATCGGAACTGTCAGAAGGAGCGATCAAAATGACATGAAGCAAACCAGATGACGTGTGTGTAAGAGGTTTTCTTTAGTTCAGCTGTCAGGAAAACATCGAAGTGTCTTATCTCCCCAAAAGTCTCAAATCCACCGTCCCGGGCCAGGCAAGCCAAAATTGTTTTAAGAAAAAATAAAGGCACAAAAGGCTTCTTAGGAAATTCACAGTTTAAAGTGTTACTTAAGCCCACAGCTTGGGCCAGTGAGAAATGGGGAATCCAGGATGGTGGGAGGCAAATGAAAGAAGAAATTATTTATACTAAAGATCAAATCCTGTGAAAAAGAACTCCAAAGAGACCAGATTGTTTAATTATTCTACCTTATTACCCTACCAAATACTCCTTCAAGTAAGTGGGGCAGGATTTAGACCTTAGAAATTTAATTATTAGACATAATTTTGTTGGAGGAGCATTTATTAGAATGCAATTAGACCTTCAGCTTTGATGGAAAAGGGAGCCTACTTTTAAAAAATCCCTTTATAATGAAGCATTGGTGATTTCTCTTGAGGGGTCACTGTCTGGAAGTCTCTCAGGTCATTTAAAATGGATAGTGCAGCAAAGTTAAATCTAGTTAAGCCATGTGGGAGATACTGATTATAAAGTCGCTGTGTTCTGAAAGTTAGCTGGAATGCCTTTTGCCTTAACCCTTATAAAAATAGTCGGAAAGCCTTTGCATGCACTTTCTTGTCCTTGTAAAGACTGGATCAGGACCACGAGAGAATGAATCACTGTCCCCAACTCTTCACCCCCCTGCCCTGGCCTTGTCACAGGCCAAGAGCACTTCCTTACTTGCCTCAGGACAAGTTTAATCAGAGAAGGAGAATCAGGAGGGAAATGCTGGATGCGGTGTAGGGATTAGCTCTTAACGCGATCACGGGAGTGGGTTAAGCAGTCTGTGTCAGCGTTTTGTGCCAGCATCTGGTCTAGGCCTGAGGCCGCTGAGCCAGCATGTGGGAAGGCAGGTTGCCTGTGAAGTGGAGGGGAGCCATGGCCCACTGGAGCCCAGAGGATGAGCTAGTTCCCATACGGGCATCTCACTGCTTCCAAGCCCCCAGTTTTCATGTAGATCTACAGAATTTCTGGTGCACTTCTCCATCCTGGGAACTGCCCACAAACCCGGCCCAGGGTCTAGAGAAGCTGAAGAACTAGATCTGGTAGGAGCTAAAGAGCTGCAGGCCGGCTGCTGCTCTACACCCCCCAGGTCAGCTAGCAGGTCCTCAACAGGGATCGGCGACAGTTGCAGACACAACTGTGGCTTCATTTCCACCTTCCAGATCGTCTGCACGTCTCCCTTGGGGCCATTCCTACCCTAGAATCATGCAAAGAAGGACATTCTGAGACACACAGGCCCAGCTGAGCTAAGTCAACACACTGCTTCTGACTTGGAGGTCAGGAAAGAGACTTGCCTTGACCAACAGTGTGTGGGCAGAAGTGAGCACACCAGTTTGCTGTCCAGAACTTGAGACCTTCATATCCATCTGACCATTTGTACCATCCTAAGCAGAATTGAAGAGATAACAGAGCAGCTCAATGCAACCCCAGCAGTCACAGCCTGAAGGAAAAGACCCCAATTCAACCCCCAACTAGTGAGGCTGAACAACATCTAGGCTGCAAATGCATGAACAATGATAACTGATTGTCAAAGCCTCTGAGTCTGGGGAAGGAACTGATACAGACCCATCCTTACTTTGATGATTCAGGACTCATCTTCCCACCTGTCTCTGCCAAGAGCCCGAATTCCTGCCATGGCCCAGGTCCCTGCTGCCCGCAAGCACTTGCCCATGGAGCAATGCAGACTAAAACTTTGCAGCTGGAATCGAGGCCACTTGCCTAATTTCAGGACATTCCCATCTTAAAAAATAGTTGGAAACAGCTTAAACACAACACTAAATTCCTACTATGTCCACAATGAGATGAAACCTTGAGAAAAACACACAAGTTCTGCATGGAGACAAACCTAAAATCCCATGGAGGGATGTCAATAAACAGACACATGACTTTCCTACCTGAGATAAATCAGCATTGTCAAGAGGCCCATCCTACAAATTAACTTATGAGCGTCACGTCATCGCACTTCAAATCCCAGTGGGGTTTGGGGCTGGGGAAGCTTGGTAATATCATGGGAGAAAGGAAACATGTGGAATAGCTGAGAAACACTTCTCCGAGGTAAGGGAAGCACACTCAGAGGCTGATGGTGAAGGACACCATGAACCTTTGCCTTGAAGACCAGTCTTTGTGTGTGTGTGAGTGTGTTGGCATGGGTTTCTTTTTTCAGTCATGCCTTTCCATTCTTCAGGCTCGTTTAAAAGTCTGAAAGCTGGGATTTGTCCCTGGGCAAGAGAGTGCAAAATGAAGCAACCCAGAGGCTTCCAAAGACACCCTTGGTAGTGCAGAAGCTGTTGGCTGCTTGGCTGTGATTTCAACTGAAAACAGACCCCTACCCAGGCCAGGGGTGAGAGAGCAAATTGAAAGCTTCAAGTTTTGCAGTGAACCCGAGCTGGACAGAGCTGAGGTTAGGTCGTTGGGTCTTTAAGAAAAAGGCTTCACTGAGGCCTGAAGGCCTTCCGTGTGAACCCCGAAAGCCCCGGTGTCACAGAAATCACATACCAGCCACAAAGACTCTACTGTGGATTTTCCTGAGGGCTAGGCTCTTCTTTATGCAAGGGCCATTGGCGATAGCCTCTTGAGTCAAAGGCTTTTGTGTGCTAGCTCGAGCAAAAGCAAGTTGACACTGGCCAGCAGATAGTCCCCAGTCCTTCTGTAGGCCACGGCCAAGGGGGACCCAGAGAGCAATCTGATGGGGATTCTGCCCCCAAGAGGGCGCAGCGGAGGGTGGGACCTGCAGATGAAGTTGGTCTGCAGATACCCGATGCAGTGTTGAATGTGGCCCGTACAACAGTTCAGGCAGGCAAAGGGAGAGAGTTCAAGGATAGAAAGTCCTGAATTTAAATCCCTCTTGTAATGACTGTATCATGTGAGCAAATTACCTGGTGTCTCAGAGGCTCTACTTGCTGTATGTGGTAGGAGAATTCTGGCTCCTACTTGATAGATCCTGGTGGGATTAAATAAGAAAACTCTGTAAAGCACTTCACATTGTCCCTGACACACAGTCACACTTTGTAGACACTGCATATAAATGAATGTTGAAAACAGTGTTGTAAATGCTGGATTGTAGACACATTCAATGGGCTGAAGGGCATAGGGATGGGGCTAGTAATTGAGCCTGGGGAGCTTGCAATTGGTTTTTCATAGCAGATAATGATTGAGCTGGAGCTCTGAGATCCAATGGAATTTCAGCAGCTGAGGAGGAGGGAAGGCTTTCTGGGATGAAGAAGGAGAATGTGCAAAGGGTGGAGGTGAAGGTGATGTGAAGGATCTGTGGAGGTGAAAGAGAGAGGGGAGCCACAGAGGCAGGTGGGCCCAGGCTGTGGGGTGCCCTGAGTCCACAGTGAAGAGCAGGGGCTTCATCATGTCTGTGGTGGGAAGTCATTGGAAGCCAACGTGCAGGGGTGATCCCCAGTGAGATAATGCCTATTTCTTAACACCGCCTTCATAATTAGAGGAAAGCACATACAGGGTGGCCGAGAAGCAGGTGACCCCAGAATTCTCTCAGCCACTACACTTCAGATCCCATGTACTGTATTAACACTGCCCTGTGTGGGACCTAACCTTCCCACCAAACCTTGGCCAGACAAGCCTAGTGGACAGACCGCTCCATTTTCCCAGAGCCCCTTCAGGTATAAGAAAATATTGTTCCACGGGGAGTCTACTAAATGTCATGTCTAATTTAATCCTAAATACATTGCCACAGAAAAAGAAGTCAAATGAGTAAACCTCTCCTATGTCCCTGACTTCCTGTTTCCCTGGCCCTTCACCCATATCTCCGTTCCATCTTTTTCTTTTTTTTTTGCAAGGGAAATAAAAGTGAACAGGGAGTGAGGAGGGGGACAATGCCACTCGCTAATTTGTTTTCCATCCTCAGCCTTGGATTTCTTTCTCTCTGACCTTCACTGGGACAGGACAGATGGGATAGTGCCAAGGGGAGACCCACTTATTTATCTTAGAAGCATAAATCACCTCCAATTATAAGAATACCAATTATATCCAAGTAAGCACCTCTGCCTCTCCTTAAATGTTTTGGCTTCTTCAGCTGCTCATTGAAGTTTTAACAGGGTAGCAGGAGGTCAGAGAGGCAATCAGGGAGACATTTAGCTCTGCTGTAGATCTAAGCCCCCTCCCTGCTCCACCTTTATTTTCTCCGTGCTCTTCCCTGTGGGACAGCCTGAAATGACCCCTCCGATCAGAGTCAGATGACGGCAAGAGCCCTGGTTAGGGACTGGAGACCTGGCTTAGCATCGGCCTGCCACCACTGCCCCATGGGGAGCCAGTCTCAGACCCCCTAGACTCACCTTCTATGTCAGATAATGGGGTTGAAAAGATTCTCCCCCAAGATTCCTTCCCATTCTCACTGCGATGATTTCAAGATTCCAATTCAGCTTTACCTTTCGCTTCTGAATCAGTTTGATTTCAAATCAGTTATTAAGTCTCCTATATTATATTGGCACAATGCTACCCAACGTGCGGCCAGGGACCCGGACTGCTCTACTAACTGTCACTGGTCTGTGAGGAGAAGAGCAGGCAAGTTGAGAGTAAGCATCAGAAACCTCCTGGCCATTTGATGTGGCCACAACACCCAGGACTGTGACCAGCAGCCTCATTTGGTGGCACTGGCACAATGAGTTGCACGTGTCCTGGACCGTGTCCTAGTACGTGAGGTAGGACCACATATAAAAGAGAACGGAGACAAGAGACAAATACTCCAGCCAGGGGATCCAGGTCATCCATAGTCATGAATCATGCTGCACCCTTGGTGTGAATGATGGGAATAGTGCTTTACCTCTGTGGTCTTAGGCCCAATAGCCCATAACTCCAGTCTTACCATGAGAAAAACATCAGACAAATTCCAGCAATGAGACATACTACAAAACACTTGACCAAGACTTCCCAAAACTTGTGTCAAGGTCAATGTCATCAAAAACAAGGTAAGTCTGAAAAAGTGTCACAGCCAAAAGGGGATAAGGAGACATGCCGATGACATGTAATGTGGTATCCTGGAGGGGAGAGTGGAACAGATAAAGGATATTAGGTAAGAAACTAAGAACTAACCATGGACTTTTAAAATAAAAAAATACAATCTTTGCTGGAGATTACTTAAGAATTCCTCTAACATACCTTGATCTCTTTAATCCTCACAAAAGCCCTGGGAAATGCAAAGAGTAGGCACTATGGTTGCCAGTTTATAGACTTGATGGATGAGGAAACCAAGGTAAGTGGCATTTGCTGAGCTACGAAAGAATAAGGTTCAAGTCCACTTCTCCTGATTTCTCTCTTGTGCAAGTACTTATCTACCGGTTTTTCTAAGTACAGAGACACTTACCTAAGTTTAAGATATTTTCTGGTTAAAAATATGCTTGATGTCAAAAGATTAAAAAGTATATACAAAAGTTAAGAAACTGGTTCCTTAAAAAAAATAAAAAACAATAATTTTCCAATCCAGAGGACACAGTTGTTAACCTTCAGATTTTCTTTTTTTTTTTTTCTGAGCACTTACCACTCCTAAATGTGAAGAGGAAAGAGTGAGTACTAGAACTAAGAGAGAGAGAGAGAGCGAAACAGAGAAATAGAGACAGAGACAGACAGACAGACAAAAAGAGAGGACCATCCAACAAGAGATCAGAAGACAGGACTTCCAGTGGATAGATGCAGCCAGCCTTCTAGAACCTTTTCTAGAGGGGGAGAAAGGGAAAAAAGGAAGCTTTATCTAGACCAAATGACCTCATTATTTCTGGCAAAGTAGGATTTGAGGTCACCTACTACTTAGAGAAGACACAGTAAGCTTGAAACATCTGTATGATCATCTCTCAGCTGTGTCCATGGGATGATAACTACACTTGGACAAATTGTGTGAACTCGGCATTGGTGCACCTTTGACCTCATGACAGCAAAACTTTAAAGAAAGCCCTGTAGCCCCTAGTCAGTTTAGCCAAGCCTGGCACCAGCTGCTTCATCTGCAAGGAATTGAATTCACATTCCCCACACACAGCCATGTGACTCAGCTTGAGCCACATTTATAACCATCATTCGCCAGAGAAAAGACATGCCTTCTACCTAAACTCATATGGTATGATATTGCCATGAGGAACACGGGGTCTTGAAGAAAAGGAGACCCAATTAAAAAATGAAAAAAGAAAACTGCAGTGAGAACAAAGTGCTTAAAAATAGTAGAGAAGGCCAGGAGATGTGATGGCTGTGTCCAACAGGTTCAGAGGAGGGAATGTCCCAATAGCTCAGACAGACCCTGCTCATATCTCCTTTCTAAGGAGGAAGGGGTGGAGGTGAACCGTTCTGACAATGAGCTACACTTGAACAAACTGGGGTTCACCCCCACCCTGTCCTCCTTAGAAGGGAGCCCCAATATTGTTGGAGACAACAATATGCCCTACTCAAAGACTGTATTTCCAAACCTTCTTTGCAGATGGGATGACATGTGACACAGTTCTAGTTGAATTCTATAAGCTGAAGTTGTTGCATGAAGTTTCCAGAACAGGTCCTTCAAACATGGGGATGGGAGCAGAGGGAGAAGGGGGCACTGGGGCTCACCTGTCTTCTGCTGATTCACCCTTCATCCCCTTTCTCATGAAAAAGGTGCTGGAGAAGAAGCGGTGGCAACCATGGGTCTGCAGTGAAGAAACCAAGAGATCACCAAGAACCTGGCCGCCTTCCTTGAGTTGCCTCCCAAGATCAGCAGCTTGAGTACCTCCCAATGGCTCACTGTCTGAGAAAAATAGAACCAGTCATTTGTCCAAGGCTCTGCTTTTGGGGTCTTTGTTTCTCCCAGTTGAATATAATCCCTGATCCACATAATAGGCAACATTTCATTTCAATCATTAATTTAGAAAAAAAGTGCATCAGAAATTCACTTGTTCTAGGGTTTCATGTAGCCAATGCCCCTGGAAAGAACCAGGCCATCCTTTCGGGACTTGGAAATCCTTTCGTAGAGCTCAGTGTTTTGTTTTGGGGTGTCTGCCTTTGCTGTAAAGCGAGCTGACCTACAAGCGCAACATATGATAAGCATGAAGCCGCCCAACTGGTTTTATTAGTTTTCCTTGGGCTTTGGTCTAAAAAGGTTTCTTGCTGAGTTGATTTCACCCCCGATAACTTCCTTCACAGTCCACTTCCTAATCGAAAAAGGCCCACATCAGGGGTAGAGAAACAGAGACCAATCCTTTCCCACCCCTCTCCTGGGACTCCTTAGCTCTTTACTACACCGCTGGCTGGCTTAGTGAAAGCAATTCGATGTCCAGAACCTCCTGGCAGCCTTCCATGAGTCTGTCTGCCTCATCAGAAAACTCCAATCAGTAAGTCTGTGGGCTAAAGGGAGTCTGATCTCACTGGTGGTGTTGCCACACTTTGTTCTTTTTCTGATAGGTTCTGTTTTCACAATGGTTTTGTTCTTTTTCAGTCCTGAAAGTTGACATGATTTTGGAAGGTGAACCACACTTCCCTCACTTCTGGCCCGTACTCCTTCAGGTGAAACTCTCCAAGTCATTAACCTTAAGGTACATCTCCCCGGAGGAGGGCTTTTTGTATTAGATTCCAACAGCTACCATTCCGAAAGCCTTGATTTAAACATTGTTGTTAGTTGCAATGCAGCTTTTCTAAATGAAACCAAATGGGGAAGGCTGATGCATCAAATCAATAGAAGCAGGGTTGTTCTGATTAAAGTGAAGGCGGGGTAAAGGGAGGGAAGAGGTGTACCAGGGGAGACAGCCAAGAGCCCCTCCCGAGTAACCACAGCCTCCCCACAAGGGGATCCTTCAAGGAACCCTGGGGTTCCAAGGAACACAATTATAAAATAACTCTGCCAAAGAAGCCTAGAGTGGCAAAAAGATGTTTTATCATTGCCTTGAAGATAAGCAAGCTACAGACAATTTGAACTGAAGACACCAGGGGCTTGTGATGAGTCTGTTATCAACCTTCCCTCCATTTCCAAATCATGTCGCTCATTCTCAAGCTCCCTGTGTTTTGTTTGGATTGGTAGTCAGTGAGCTTGAAAAGCTTGAGGATGTGCCAAACCTAAATAGACTTGGGTCATCACTGTAGCTCCCCAGCATTGTCTAGGTTGCAAAGTAATGATTCTGTTATGTAGGCAATCACCATGTCACACAACCCCCTAGCAGCCATTCAGAATTAGGGACTGGACGGAGAGGCACATTCTTTGGAGAGTGGCGCCGAGGCATAAACAGTAAGTATCCCCTCGCCCACGATGCCAAGTTATTCCCTTTAGGCATTCTCAGATCTTGCTTTGCCTTCCTCTAATATCTATCTGCCTGTGGTCTCAAAATGGGCAATTTCCCCCCGACCTCTTTTACGTCCAACTCTCCTCAACATACTTTGTGCATTCATAAACAGACACACCTAAAAAGACAAAAAGCCCATCGCCACCAGAAACTTGGTTTCCTTACCAGCAGAAGGGGAAGAAGACTAGCCTAGATTTTTAGAGAAGCCTGGGGACCAAGTGAGACAAGGTCGTGAAAGTGCTTGGCACAGTGCCCACCATGCCCTAGAAATTCCACTTTAGACATTATTTTTCCTTACCGGTAACATGAGAGGACATCGATAAAAGTGCCCCAAATAATTTGGAAAACTAGGAGTAGGTGCGTGACCAGCACTCACAGACCCAAGAACCCTGGTAAAGCTCGGGTCAGGCCCCTGTTGAGCCCTCTGAGCCCAGAGCGTTGAAGCTTCCTCATCACCACACACACGGCACTCACTCTTCTTTGGCTGGTGTGCCTTTGGTGCACTGGTCAGCCAGAGAGGGGACCTTCCACACTGGCGATGACGCAGTGTAGCTTTGTTCTGCCTCAATGATAGAAGCATCCATTTCATTCGGAAAATGCTGGCTCTTTGAAAAAGGTTTCCTTAGCCCAACAGCAGGGTGGAATGTTGAAGTTAAGAATGTTTTCCCTTTCCTGCTCTGATTTGGACCCAGTTTTGGTAGAGATCAGCACCCCACGTGGCAGCAGAGTCAGAGTGCCCAGGAGTCTCCAATACTCAGGCTCCTCCTGCCGTCACGCAATCCCACCACAGCACTATCTTTGCGTTGCTCCAGCAGTAGAAGCCATGGTACATTCAGATTTTATTCTATTTTATTCTCTTTTATTGAGAGGGAAAGGAAGGAAGAAAGACAGGGAGAGAAACATCAATTGGTTGCCTCTCACACACCTCCAACCAGGATGTGGCCCACAACCCAGACATGCGCCCCAACTGGGAATCGAACATTTTGGTTTGCGGGACAATACCCAATCCACCGAGCCACATCCGTCAGGGCATTTGGCGCACTCAGACTTCAGTTTTAAAAGGTCTATGGGGTGTGAGTCTGTACACCCATATGTGAGTTGTGAGTACACCAAGGTTTTGATAGGACCTGGTGGACGAAAAACTCCAGCTACTCTCTGCCCTCCAACTCCATCTTGCTTTGTAACATTTCTAAGAAACTTTCTCATCTGCGCCTTGATTAAAACTGGATGCAGTGGGGCAAAGAGAACTAACATATTTTGAGTTCCTCCTTTAAGCCAGGCTCAGTACTAGACCTTTGACACGACTTTAATCCACGCAATAGCCCTTCAAGGTAAGTGACATTGTTGCCGTCTTAAGTTGAAGACACTGAGGTCCACTATTACAAATGTCACCATTCCCCAGACAGTGGAACTGTGTGTTGTTCACTTCTGCACCCAGACCACAGTTCCTGACACAGGCTGGGGACTCACTCGGGAAGGTTTGGTTCAGGGTGGGCATAGGGGAGGCAACTAAGATTCGCAACTCCTGCCCAATTGAAGGTGTTGGTGAGTGAGCCCAGGCAGATGACGGGGACGGTCTGGGGATAGGGTTTCTCCATGTGGGGGAGGGAGGGGGCAGGAAGAGGGCATTGTCTGGACTTCCTCAAAGATAGGTGGTGGGGTTGCAAAGAGGAGTGGGCCTCAGACTCGGAGAGAAATCCCTGCGCTTGAATTCCTTTTCTTCCAGTTACAAGTGTCATTGTGTCATTGTACAGGGTCTCTATGAGCCTTCCTGTTCCATCTGAAACAAGTAGAGATGACACTGGGTACCTCAGACAGCCATTGTCCCGAGCACTGAATGAGAGAACATATGTGAACTTGCTAGCCCTCCTCTTGGCATACAGCAGATGTTCCATGAACATTTGTTTCTTCCTTCCTTCTCTTCCCACTCCAACGCAGTCACAGACTTTCTTTGAAAGGTGACAGGTTTGTAGTGAGTGCCACCACAGCCTCCAATGGACACAGTCTCAGTGTCTTTATGGAGTGGAGCAGTATCTAGAAATGATGGTTTTATAAAAATTTTCAGAATAATAAAACAAGAATATAATACAGTGGAATTACTTGTCTTCATTTCACGTTTTTCCCCCCATAATTGAAACCATTTTCAAGTTTTATTTAGTACAAAATTAATTTCACATTTTCATCAGGGAACTCATGTGCATCCCGGGTGATTCAGATTTTCCGATACAGAAATTCATAGCATTCGTTACTGGTATTTTTCAAGACAAAAGAGCTTATGGTAGAGGAGACCATCTCAGCCCTGCTGTATGAACAAAATACAAACTCTTCTCCGTGATACTTCCAAATTCAGGTCTAACATCAGTGTTTTCTAAGAGAGTTGATTTTTTTTAAAAAATCTACATTCAATGAGCCCAGCCCCAACTTTCTAGTTTCCAAAATAAAAAACACAACTTGATTTACTTCACAAATAAACTGGTTTCCTCTTGAGCTGAACTCAGAACAACACCAGCCGCCTTGTCAGGAAGAAATGCACAGTGTCAACATACATGGGTACAGTCCTGGCCATGGAGGCTAAGGAAGTTGGCATCCCCCTCTTCCCCACTGGCATAGACTACCCTGGGCAACCCCAGGGCGGTCTCGCGCCAGTGACAGATACCACCTGGCTGCAGAACGATGACCCCTCTCAGCTGGATTCCATCTAGGCAAATACAAGCAGAGGCTGTGTTTTGGGACATTGGACCTAGCATTTTAGGGAGGACCCCCTGCTTTTAGTCTCCAGAATGTAATCCAGGATCAGAAAAACCAGCCCAACTGGGGCAAGTGAGATGGGAGAGCGGCCAGGGAAAGGTGAATGAGTGTGTTCTGAGACCCCATGTGCACACCGCATCAGTGCGTTCCCACCAGCCCTGGAGCCAGGCCCTGGGAGCCCCCCTCAGCAACGCATAGGACTCAGCCAGCACTCTGTCCCTCAGCACCTGGGAGACCAACCTAACATTTTTTTCCCATGGCTTAACACTCTTGTTTCATGATTATTTTTTTCCCAATGGAGGTAAAGTTCACTTAAACATAAATTCACCATTTTAACCATTTTAAAGTTTACAGTTCAAGAGCCTTTAGTAAATTCATGATGCTTTACAACCATCAGGACTATTTAATTCCAGAACATTCTCATCACCCCCAAAGGAAACCCTGTACCCACGAAGCAATTATTCCGCACTTCCTGTTGCCCCCGACAACTAAGCACTCCTCTGCCTCTGTCCTTGTGGATCTGACTATTCTGAACAAGGGACACCCCTGTAAGCAGCACTTGTGCCCTGCACCAAAACCATGACAAATGAAGGTCAAAAATGACCTAAGCCTTTTGAAGATTTCAATGTCTCTTCCACAGAAGGGTAAATTGCCCTCAGAGTAGACTGAGTGTATTTTGTCCTGTTATCTCATTCCCTGAACTCTATCTGTGACCTTGCAAGAAGCCTGGACTCTTGATCAACCAGGGCATGCGTACATGGACAGGCACATGTATCTAAGTATGTCTGTATGTGCTCCTTTACATATATGTTGTTCACACAGAAAGGCAACCATCCCATGGTCTCTGCACCCAAAGGTCTTGCTATTGTCAAGGGAGAGGAAGTACCTCATGCTGGTTTCCAGAGAGAAGGAAGGACTCTGACGAGAGCCTGGCTCAGTGAGGAAAATGGCACCACTTGATTTTGGCCACATTGCCCTTGCCCGTGGGCCTCGTGGAATCAGCCCCCCTCTGGATCTCCTCTCCGGGGTTCTGGGTAGTTCAGGAAGGGGTGTCAGGCACTGATCTGTCCGAGCCCTCCTGACAACACTTGGGGAGCACAGTACAGTTTTGTAGAATTATGTTCAAAGGTCAACTCTACTTGTTAAGATTCTTAAGGTGTCTGTTTCGTTTAAATCAAGTTTTGTGTTTGTACATGTGTGTTTTTTAAGGGAGAATCAAATCTCCTGAGAGAAAAAATCCCACGTAAATTGGAAACATGTGCAGGCATTCAGTAAGTCGGCTCTGGAAAGATCTGTGATTATATCTTAAGTGTATAGGAATTTTATTCACAAACAAGGCTACATATGGGTTGTCTGAGGCTCTGGTACCCAGGTTAGCTAGTCTTCCCCATCCAGGTATAGTTGTTTAGATTAAATAAGTAAATAAATAACCTGAAGAAGGAATAAGATGGAAAAGAAAACTAACATTTATTGTCTTATCCTTTCTGTTAAGTTTTAATCTATTTGATCTTATTTTTATTTCTTACAACCATCATTCAAGGCAGATATAATTATCTCCATTTTAGAGATGTGAAAACTGAGGTCCAGGGCAATGAGTAACCCATCCAAGCACTCTTAGCAACTAAGCCCTGGAGCTGGAATTTGAAGACAGGCTGGTCTGACTTGGAGAATCACATAACACTAGACTCATCAGGGTACCTGTTGTAAATGATATAAATGTCTAACCACTGAGCTGCATACCTGAAATTAATATAATATTGAATGTCAACGGTAATTGAAAAAAATAAAACATGCAATTATCCAAAAAAATAAAAGCATGATATAGTAAACATAAAAAAAAAAGAATCACATGACATTATCGGTGTTAGATGAGAAGCTCCCAGATACAGTCCTTGGCAAGGGCCGGGCCACCCTGGTCCCGTGCCAGATTCTGCCACTCTCCTGGTTTTGTCATGACAGAGCCAAGAATTGTCTGGGATTCCCTTTCCCTGTTAGAGCCATGGGGATAACGCTGCCTGCTCCTCCTGCTTCCCAGATACATCACAAAGAAGATATACGGCGTGGACAGGAGAGGCTTTGAAATACACAAGTAAAGGATTTGTATCATATGGTTTTGTGATCTACGGACCTTCCCAAAGTGGGATGCATAGGATAATCCGTGGGAGTGTGGAAAGAAATCAATTATTCAAACTCCTATTTATAGTTCATTTTACCTTAAAACAAGGAAAAATATATAGACATAATAATAGTAGATGTACTTAGTTTATCAATAAATTCATAGAGAGTAGAATTAGGTGCCCCTCAAGTTTTTACTGATTTGGTGCATGATCGGACAAGTTTCAACCACACATCTATATAATAAACAATATAAATCCAAAATATTGTGGTATCGTTGCATGTTTATGGGTCATGATGGCTGTAGATACATCATGAAACTAGCAAGTGAGTAGCTCAAAGCTCTGCTAATAATTGCCAAATGCTTGTCTTTAACCCTTTCGGTACGAGCGCTCTTTCTGTCGCGACACTCCTGCTGTATGAGGTGTCACGC
>VMDR010005956.1:0-48241 GCA_007922815.1 Macrotus californicus
TAAGGTAGTCCCTTCCTCACATAATTCCATTACATCACAAGGCTGGAGGATTTCACATTTAGCTCATGTGATAATTTTTTTTGTATTCTATCTCCTCTATTTTATCACTGCTTTCTATTATTTGTATACATGTTTTTTTCCCCTTTAATTGTCCATCAAGTTATGTTTGTAACCCTCAAAGCTCCAAGGTTAATCCTGGGTATGGCAGATGCCTAATGCAATTTTATAAAGTCAATTTTTACTCCAAGTGGGAGTGGAATTTCCATATGAGTTCATACATGTTTCTGTTCTGCATTATTTCACCCCACACTTTGGAAGCACTGCATCTAACTTTAATAAACTGAGTCACTGTTACTTTTATTGATGTTTCAAGCCCAGTCTCTAGAAAAAATCATTTATTCCAAATAAATTTATTTAATTCATGTTATGGACTTTGAAACTGACCGTATTAATAAAACAAAGCCCCGAGTCATAAGAGACGTGTTAAATGCATTATCGATCAAATACTGGATGACCCTTCCAGTGGGACAATTCTGGAGCACCGCAGCACTCAGATCAGATTGGCCACGTGACTGGCAGCGCTTCCCTCCTCTTGGATTGTGGGACTTCTTTTGACCAATGTCATCTGGGTGGACGTGACCAGCGTCACTTTTGGGTGGAAGCTTTAAGAGCCAGCAGAGGCTTTATTTTGGTCTCTTTCTATCAGCCAATGAGACCTGCAATATATCAGGACAGGATTTGTTCCATTAGGTCAGGTTTATCAGCCAGAGGGAAGATGACATGGAACGGAAGCACAGCTGACCCATAATGGACACTAAGGTGAGAAATAAATCTTTGTTTTTTATAAGCCACATTGGGCGAGAGGGGGGTGGGGGTAATTTTTTTTTTTAACCACAGCATCGCTTAGCCTAAGCTGACTGATAGAAACTGTTAAGAGAGGTGTAATGCCATTTGCCTGTGTTTACATAATGAATCACAGGAAGCTTGCACTAGATAATCCATAAGATACATTATAACTTTGTACCGTTCAGAGTTTGTAGTTGCAAATAAAGCTAACTCCTTCTGACTTAGAAAAGGAATTTCTCTGGGGAGATAATAGGTAGCCCTTAGCAAGGCTGGAGCATTGGATTTGTTCCGTGGCGAGAACAACAGGTATCCAGAACGTGACTGGCCTGAGTAAGGTGCTGTCACTGCTAGGTACTAACTACCCCGACTGGCATCATCACCACTGCCACCATCTGTGCTCACTACATTCCAGAGGCCACCACTACCCATGCCAGAATGAATCCTGAGCTGTTCCAGCACCTCTCTGTTGCTTGCCCAAGACTTGGATCTTCAAAAAGAATATCTGATTGGCCAGTCTTGGGTCCCATGCCTGTGTCCTTGCTGCCAGGGTTCTGGAAGAGCAACTGTCAAAATATCTGGCCTCTGGGGCTTTTTAATGAAGACTCACACAATAGTTGGCTCTCTGTCAGAGGGCATTCTGATGCTAAGCAAAACCCCCACACCCCCAAAAAGACAACCCCCAAAACTCTTAGAGGAAAACTTTACAACTCCTAATCTGTGTTTCTTACTAAGTCATGCTTCCCTTTATGGGGATGTAAGATAAGCAGTGTTAATGATCCATTCTAATGGACAATTTATGAGATGAAGGCCCATCTTGCAGTCCAGTGCTGTCCAGTAGAATTTTCTCTGATGGAGGAAATATTGTCCAGTAGGGTAGCCACATGTGTCTACTGAGCAGTGGCAATTAGGCTAATATGATTAAGGAATCAAATCCTGAATGCTATTTAATTTGAACTTATTTAAATTTCAATCTAAGTGAGCACATGTAGCTTGAAGCTACATGAGCACAGTCCTAGACCTTCCAGGCACCATACCTAATTTTCCCCTCAAAGGTTTTCACATTTTTGTTAGATTTACCCCTAAAGAAAAATTTGTTATTAAAAGTGGTATGTTTTTAATTTATATTTCCTATGTTTGTTGGTAGTACTTTGTGTTAACCATTTTTAATTTATCTACTGTCTTAGTCCATTTGGGCTGCATTAACAAAACTCCATAATCTGGATAGTTGTTTTTTTTTTTTTTTTTTTGGATAGTTTTTGAATAACAGAAATTTGTTTCTCACTCTTCTGTATGCTGGAAGTCCAAGATCAAGTTGCCAGCAGATTTGGGGGCTGGTGAGAGCCCACTTCCAGGTTCATAAATGACCGACCAGCTTTTCGCTGTGTCCTCAGCTGGTAGAAGGGACTAGGGAGCTCTGTGGGGGCTCTATTGTACAGGGCACTAACTCACCGTGAAGACTCCACCCTCTGGACTAATTACCCACCAGAAGTCCCCACCTCCTGATACCATTACCTTGAGGGTTAGCTTTCAACATTGGAATTTGGTGGGGGACACGATCAGTCTATAGCAAGCCACCTGGTTAAATTAACTCTTTAAGTTTCTTTGGCTTTTCTAAGCATCCTGTCTGTGTTTAATAGTTTTGCTTCTCCCTTTGCAGTCCTCATGCTTGTTTTTTCTTCTGTGTGCTAGGACCTCCAATGTTTAAGAGAGGGGTCACAGCAGACATAACTTTCTTTCTCTCGTTTTAAAACGCATACTTACAGCCCTGGCTGCTGTGGCTCAGTGGATTGAGCACCAGCCTGTGAACCAAAGGGTCTCCAGTTTGATTCCCAATCAGGGCACATGCCTGGTTTGCGGGCCAGGTCCCCAGAAGGGGGCACGTGAGAGGCAACCACACATTGATGTTTCTCTCCCTCTCTTTCTCCTTCCCTTCCCCTCTCTCTAAAAATAAATGAATAAAACCTCAAAAAAGGAATGCTACCAAATAGTACATAGAAGAAAATCTCAATTTGGTTAAGGAAACATTTCTTATATAACTTTTCAATATATATTGATATGTTCATCTAAGATACTATGTGGTTATCTATTTTCACTCTGACTTTACCTTGAAAGATAATATAATGGTGTTTGAGTTACTTTCTATGCTTTTTTCCCTTCCTAGTATAGCTGCACAAGAACATCTATTCAATATTGACAAAAAATCTCTTTCTTTGGCCAATGGCTTGAGAAAAGTATCAAATTTCGGATTATTTAGATGTCGCTTAATAGTAATGTTGCCCACCATTGAGTTCGGTGTTTCCCCTTGTATGTGAAAAGCACAGAAGCGCACCTCAGAGATATCGTGGGTTCAGTTCTAGAGCGCCACAATCGAATATCGCAATACAGCGAGTATTCTTCTTGCTGGTGGAGGGTCTTGCCTTCAATTTGCAAACCACACATTTGTGAAGTGCAATAAAGTGAAGCCCAATAAAATGAGGTATGCCTGTCATCATTTTAATTATAAGTATTTCTTATACCTGAATCTAGGGCCCACTTAAAACTCTTCACCAGCAGTGATTTCTTTCAGACTGCAGCTTGAAATGGGGTATTAACTCTCAGTGCTCATATACTAATGAGTAGGTGTCATGTAAGGAAAGAAATCATTGATGCTCACAACCTTGACCTCTTTTTCCTCCATGAGTGATGCACTGGATGTTTACAGAACATAAAGATGAAAATCCTAATTATATGAATGGAGTCAAACTAGGTCAGTGCTTAAATGCTTTTCGTCAGTAAACATGCTCATGGAGCAAGAGGGATGAGACCATCAGATTAATTTGTCAGCTTGCCAACCGTACACATTCCAGCACAAAAATCCCCCGAATTTGCCCTCCAGGGAAAAGTCTTTTGACTCACCCTCCCCCTGCATTGTCAAATTGATTAGGTAAAGAAGTGAATGATGGAAGGGAATAAATGAGTGATTCTATTTTCCTACATAAATACCAGTTTTGTTCCGAATAATCACATAAGTTTAAGAATGTTTCTGAAGTATACAAAAAATAACCCCAGTGTCATTAATTCTGGAAATTCCATTTTATACATTAGCACTACCTAAGTTGAACTGTAACACTTCAAAAGTTACAGAGCTTCTATAGATTTCATTTTTAAAGTTAAAAAAATTTTATTTTTCATGAGAAATGATGTTACTGAGAACTTTATTTGGTAGACTTTTAGTTACTTTGATGATATTTTTAAATAAAAATTTTATCTATTTATTTTTAGAGAGGGGAAGGGAGGGAGAAACAGAGGGAGAGAAATACCAGTGAGTAGTTGATTCTTGCACACCCCCTACTGGGGACCTGGCCTACAACCCAGGCATGTGCCCTGACTGGGAATCGAACTGGTGACCCTTTGGTTTGCAGGCTGGCGCTCAATCCACTGACCTTCACCAGGCAGGGCACTTTTTAATCTTACAAATTAGCAACACATATATAATATATATAAAATAATAAGTTAGTCTAATGACTTGCATTGGAGGCTACGGAGGTGAATTTCGGTAAACCCAAAATGAAGAGAGTTGAATTTAGATTAATACAGAGAAAGGCATGGTCTGGATGTATTGTATGGTCTGGAGGCATTGTCCTTTATATTGGGTTGACCAAAAAGTCCATTTAGTTTTTTCCATAAAATAAGAGACATATTTTTGATTTTCACCAATAACTTTATTGGTTTGGATGTTTTGAGTATGTTGGCTGTCTCCTGCTATTGGCTTCTAGTGGGTAGAGGCCAAGGATGCTGCTAAACATCTTCCAATGCACAAGACAGCTC
This sequence comes from Macrotus californicus, assembly GCA_007922815.1. NCBI lineage: Eukaryota > Metazoa > Chordata > Mammalia > Chiroptera > Phyllostomidae > Macrotus > Macrotus californicus. Next base: position 4,654 of record VMDR010005956.1, read on the forward strand.
CACAGCAAAGAACTGTTTGGCCCAAATGTCATTAGTACCAAGAAACTTTGCAAACCACTTTTAGACACGTTCAATCAGTCACAGCACCTTCTCCATACACTGCACAAATCTTTTTTTGTGTTTCAGTTGCATTTTAACTTTTCTTGAAATAATAAAGCATAATACACCGAAAATGTTGTACATCTTCCATCTTCAATATTAAAATAGCTGCACAAAAATTCACCAATTTTGATAATTTTTTTAAATGTACACTGATGTGACAGGTGTCACAATACAGTCTAACACAATTGTTTTGAATGAAGTTAACGACAACTAAGCACTACTGGAGCCATCGTACGGAAAAAACATAATGGACTTTTTGGCTAACCCAATATTTCCTGAAGCATCAGATGAATTGTAAAAAGTTCAAAGAGCTTCTTATTACTCTTGATTTTTGAAAGTTTCTGTTAAATAATACTGAGCTTTTCTAGCATTTGAAGATCACACTTAAGAATTCCAAGCAGCACAGAGCAAGTATGAAAAATAAACTATTGCTACAGGCTTCTAGGAAAGGCTGCAAGGATTTAGATTACACTGTCATCTGAAGCAAACTACCAATGACATTGGCTAAGAGTACCTTAGATTTTGGATATTCTTAGATTATTTAATCTTACTGCCCCAGTCTGGGCAGCGCAGGGCTCAGGGGAGTTCCCCTTGGAGTTGCTCTCCAATGCCTCTCCTGCCTCACCCTCGGGCTCGGTTTCCAGGCTGCCCCACTCTAGCCTGAGGTCCACAGTAGGCCATCCTCCCAGCAGAACTCACATGGCAGTGGGCAAGGAATCCCCCACACCTAATTTCCTATTCCCAGCCCACCCAGAGGGCCCTGGAAAGCTAAGCCAGTTTCCAGGAATAACCCAAGCCTGGCTCCAGCCCTCCTGGCCCATTGCCTCCACCACCCGGTGTGGGCAAGAAAGCAAAGTTGGAAGCCAGCTGTCCCTGCCAGGGGAAGGACGGTGCCCCAAGCAGGGGGGCCTGGTAAAAAATGAATATTCTTAAGTGTCAGTTGGCTAGTGTCCAAGTAATAGTTATTTCAGAAAAAATAACTTTCATTATCCTTTCTTCAGATGCTGACTATAAACTACACCCAACATATGTTGCATGCTCCACCTACATTTAGGAAAAGCCTAAGAATCACTTGTAGGACCTACTTAGAACCCTTTTTTGAAAACTCTTGGGTTTTTCAATGCTTGCTTTAAGCCAAGACACGATACTTTCATAAGAGTACTTGTTAATAGCTGGTTAGCAGTTGCAGAGATAAATTCCTGTTCCATCGATCCTTCATTATAATTCTGATATACGATTTTCAGGGAGCATTTCTTCAGTGAACCTGTGCATTGCTTGTTGCAATGTAGTCCAAAGTACATAACTCTCTGTATTTTTTCTTTTGGAAGTTAACTGCAATGATTTTATATGTTTTATTGTGTAGATTTAATGGTTATGTATTTACGAATATCTCTTCCCCCTCCCTATTTTCAACAGATTTGAATTTTATAAACCTTTACTCATATTTTCTTGGGGAAATATCCTGCGTGGATTAAAAAAACAGTGTTTTTCTACAAAAGAAAAATTCATTTAAACTCAAACTAGAACTCAATCTTTTTTACATGCCTCATTTTCACAGGTATTCTAAAACTGTCTTTTATACTTGTGAGAAACTCAAACATTACCTTTCCAGTGCTGAATGAAAAGACTCCATTTGGATTCATTGCCTGGAAATGACTCCCTAAAGAGCCAGAGATTATTTAATGATAACCCAGCAAATCATAAAAGTGAGAGATTTCTCCCGGGAAAGAGGCAAATGAAATCCGCTGTACAATATATTGAGAGGTACTGAAAGCCCCAACAGACTCCTTGCAACGTTCAGGTCCACGCAATCAACTACGTAAATAGAGGGAGGAATGAAGAAGTTTCCCCAGTAACGCCTTTTCCCACTACTGCTTTATATTTAGAGATGACAGAGGCAGTCTTTTAACAAGAGTACGAAAAAATTGAAATCTGATTCCTGTTATTCCACAATATTGCGGCTGTTTTCATCTACCCGTTTGTTCTTTGCGCATTCTTTGTCGTCGAATACACAACATCCCGTGATGGTGCTTGTGCGATCTGTTTGTTCCTACATGACGCAAATTTTTAAAGATAACTATCATGTCATGCCCTGTCCTGAGGAACGCAGGACACGAGGAACAGCCTACCCGAAGAAATACCTTGATTTAGAGAGGATAGACAGTCCAGGAATGGGCGAGGTGGGGGCAAACGGCAACTTCAAGGTCCCTGCTTCAGGCCCCGCCCCCTTCCCCCGGCCCCACCCCGTTCTCCCCGGGCCCCGCCCCTGCCCGTCGCCATGTTGTTCTCTCGACGCTGGGCGGGAGCCACTGGAGTCAGACTCTGGTAGCGCTTTGGCCGCCGCGTCCAGCCTGCCCGTCTCCGACGGTGTCGCTTTCCTCATTGCCCCTGGACAGGCCAGGCCGGAGGTCGCGGACATCCTCCGTGTGACCGCGAGGTGAGCGGGGCGCAGACTCCCTCGGGGTGGGCCGGGGGCCAGGGGCCGGGGCCGGGGGCCGGGGTGGGTGTCATCAGTGTCTGAGCTCGCGCGGGCCGCCGGCGCGGTCTGGGCCTCCTGCAGTTGGGGTGGGGGACGCGCGGGGCCTGCGCGGGTCACTTGCCACGCCGAGAGGGGCCCGGCTGATTGCCCCCTGCCTCCTACTAACTGACGCAGCGGGAAAGACGGGTTCCCACACCCACACACCCGGGGACAGAAGCACACACCACCCGCGGGGACGCACTCATACACCAGCCTTTCCCCCAACCTCTGGGGACGCGCATCCACGGACCGCAGCCCACCCAAACTAAACGTGATCCCGAGTGGTTCGTGCGGAGAAAGCAGAGGCGCTCGCACGATTTAACGTTGGCGACTCGTGCCGTGCTCCCCTAGGTGAACCCTTGCGAACCGTGCGGACCACCCGGGTGAGGAATTTGGAATGTAAAGCCAATCTTGGGGCTGAGGCGGTTTGGGGTGTTATCTGATTCAGACTGGCTAAGGTTTCAGAATCGTGTTCCCTGCGTTCTTCCAACTTTGCATGTTAAAAGGCAAGATGAGAATTTTGAGTGCTGGCCAAATCGTGGTGGAGGTATTGGTTTTATTGTTTCTTTAAGTGATGACACATCCCGTGACCACGGTTCTTTTGAGGAATGACTTTTTTGCTAGTTTCCAAATTGTCACGTGACCAATCTTTTAATAGGGTTTCAGAGCCCTGATGAAACCAATTGACAGAGTTTGATTGCTTTCTGAAAATTACAAAAAAAAAGGTAATTGCCCTTGCCGTTGTGGCTCAGTTGGTTGGAGCGTCCTCCGTACACCAAAACGTCGCCGATTTGATTCCCTGTGGGGGCGCTTATGGAACGCAACCGATCCGATCTCTCTCACATCGATGTTCCTCTCCCTCCCTTCCTGTCTCCCTAAAATCAATAAACATATTTAAAAAATTTTTTTTTAAAGAAACAAAATGTTTTTACTCGTCTTTCAGCCTCTACCACAGTGGTAATGGAAAATCCCTAAATTGCCTGTAATCTCAAAAAAGCAGTTCGTGGCGCTAAGCTGTAATGATGAAGGAAACCCAGCACTCTTTACTGTGAGACTTTTAAGAAGACTATCCTTAGGTTCCCCGCTAGGAGCTTGTGTGGAAGTTATCGCTACTTCTCTAGTATCTTATTTAGATCTCCGAATCCAAGACAGTGGTGTGGCCGTCGGGTGCTTTCAGTATTTTCGTGTACACATTGTAGTAAATTCCTCGTGCTTACACTAAAAACTTTCTGGCTTGGTGATTCATTTATTTTGGAGACTTTGGTCACGTGGGCATAATTTTGGTTTATCATTTCTGAGGTTAAAGGGGACCATGAAAATCAAGTGGAACATCTTGGGCTTTGATTCCAGCTGGGTTCTTTAGGGAAATGAGGGAAATACTTCAGTACTGCTCCCCCTTTTCCAACCTCTCTTTTCTCTTCTCTTTGTATCTCAGGCACTTCTTCCACCTTCGCTACACTGCTCCAGGAGTCTGAAGGTAAGTCCCTGTGGTTTTAGAAGTTACACTTTAGCCTCCCCTCATTTCTTGGGCACCCACTCTGGCTGACGCTGGATGTTCTGTGTGTGTAAATCCTGTACATACATCATTTTGTTTAATTGTCACAGCACTTCTTTGTTATTGGCTCCATTCTGCAGGTGAGCGATTTGCTGGGGCCTCGGAGAGTTAGGCCTGTTTGCCGTGGTCACACAGGGAAGAGCCAGTATTCAAAGCAGGCCTGTGTGAGTGTTGTCTCAAGCTGGGACTTTGCTAATGTCTGCAAGCATTTTGGGTTCACACCTGGGAATGGGTGCTGTTGGCATCTAGAGGGTAGAGGGCAGGGGTGCTGCTCAACATCCTACCATGCACAAGGCAGGCCCCACAACAGAGAGTTGTCTGGCCCCAAATGGCACAACTGCAGGGGTTGAGAAACCTGCTTTACCGTGGTCTGTAACTTCGGAGCTCATGTTTCAGGACTTCTGCCGTTCTTCAAATGCAACAGCACTTTCCTATTTAGGGTACCTCCTCGTCATTTTAAGAAAGAGCAAGGGGGAAATTTGAGAACTTGAAGAGATTTCCTTCCACTAAGAAACATACTTAGTCATTTAAAAGATTAAGGAGTGAGCAAATAATTTCTGATACAAGAATCCATTTTTAAAAGATGTTATGTATTTTATTTTTACAGAGAGGGAAAGGGAGGGAGAAAGAGAGAGAAACATCAATCAGCTGCCTCTTGTACGAGGGACCAAACCTGCAACCCAGGCACGTGTCCTGACCAGGAATCCAGCCAGTGACCTTTTGCTTTGTGGGATGACATCCAACAACCTGAGCCATACCAGTCAGGGCTACAGAATCCATTTTTTTAAAGGCAAAAGTGGGCAAAGGAACTTGAGAGCCATTCAGATCTATGGAAGTAGATTTAGGGAGTTTGGTTTCTGTTACCCCAATAGTCAACAAGCATTTTCTGCGTAGCCTGTCGTGCACTGATACAAAGGTGCTGCTGATATGAAGAGTAATCAGGAGCTTACCGTCTAATCACGATCATAAGATCAGGTTCTGACTCGTCCTAGAACAAAATTTATTGCCCGGGCTGCCCAAGGTCAGGGGCCAGGTATCATTAAAAAACAAACAAACATAACAGGTACACATGCACACACATGTACCTGTATCATGATATTTACTGTGCGGGGAAAAGTTAATGTGTTTTTGATAGCTTTGTGGATTGACCATAATGTGACTGTTTATAAGAATCAAATTGCATAGCCATTATCGTTGAGCATAAAAATTCTGAAATTTAATCTTAGTAGACAATAGTTACGCATGCATTTTATCACTGAAATCAAGACATAAATGATGAAAATATTTTATAAAAAATGACTCAAAGGTCATTTTCTTTTCTTGCAATTTCCAGCCTGTTTCACCATGCCTATCTAAGACTAGGCTCTTCAGTATACGTACTGCTGCATTCTGGGGGCAGGTGTAACTTTTAGGTGAACTTTGGGAGTGATTAATTGAGAGCAGGAGTCAAAGTGGGCTGGCTCTGTGAAAGTGTTTGTTATTCACACAGTCAGCACGGCATCTTTTGTGGGTAGCTTTGCTTTTTGACTCATGCTGATGAACAGTGTGTTCTTTGCCAAAGAATAGATTTCTCATCAGGAGCTGTCTGCTGTGCGGTGAGAGCGGATGCTAAATTATACATCTGAAATGATTGCTATCTCATGGGATCTAACAAAGAAATCTGTGTTTCTTTTCTTACTGGAGGGGCTCTATTCTGGAAAGGATCAACAGGAATTGGTGCAGGAAGGACATCCATTGGCCTCTGAGGAGTCTTGCTCAATCTCTATAGTTGGCTTGCTGCTCTGGCCAAATTAGGTCACCACATTTCTCTTTATGAGATTACAGGAGACCAAGTAGAGACATCAGATTATTGGTTTCCACGGAGTTCTGCCCCAGGCAATTTGCTGGTTAAGCAGCAGGAGGAAATAAGCCAAATGGAAGTCTGTGTTTGTGTTTGAAATGTATCTCACTTGAAAGCTAGCTAGGTAATAAATTTGTTCGTCCAAACCAAGGAAAAGAAAATAGGGCTTATGATTAAGTAGGCTGTCAGCAGACAATATTTATTACAGAATTTTTTTTTGGGGGGAAGGGTGAACTCACAAAATGCCTCAGGGAGTTCGGAAAGCTGTGATGCAAGCTAAAGGTGAGAATACCTGCGGGAGGACACGTTCCACTCAGGTGTGTACGTGGAGGGAGGCCTGATTGGTGTGTGCTGGGGAGGCCAGGCGGGAGCCGGGGGGTGCTTGGGCGAGCTTGGGCTCGTACTACAACCTGGGGGAGAATACCGTTTCCCAGAGTGAATCTTGATATTGTACACGTTGTGAACTTCAGCTCTGGGATGTCCACATTCTGGATTGTCCCATTACCTTTTGTTTGTTTTTGACCACGGTGGGTCCAGGTTTGTAATGCTGTTGCTAATCATGAACACAGAGAGGATGATTAGATGTAAGTGAATGTAAGTAAGGTAACAGCGAGATCAGCTGGCCGGTGGAGAGAGCCAGCTGTACGTTTTGGAAGAACAGTCAAGGTTTTACTGAACCTGGCCCCAGACTTCACTTTTGTCCCAGGCCCGATGCCTCACAGATGTGTGGCATTGTTTGACAAGGGGTGGAGAAACAGTGTGGCACAGCGTGATGCATTCATTCCACGGCCACATTCATTATCCGAGTGTGATGGGCGGCAGAGCAGTGCTCACTAGCAAACTGAACTGTCCATTGTCAACCGAACTGTTTTAAATCGAAATTCTTGTGCATTGTGTTAGGTTTTTGGGTACAGAGGCTAAGGTAGTTTTGAGGTTAGTTCTCATATGAGGGGTTGCGTTATCAAGGTGAGAGAAGCCTGAAAAGAAACCTTACGGATTTCTGTGTCTAGAAGTTGCTGGGTAAAACTCTCATGGAGGAGCGTTTAAAGGATTCAACAGGCTCAAAAGAGTTAGAAGTCACTAGGCTATGTGTGCTGTAAGGCAACTGCTCTGGTCTTTCCAGCTTCATTCAGGCTTGTGTAATCAGAGCAGTGATTAAGTGAACATGCCTAAAAGTACGTACACGTTAGGTTGGAAGTCACAACTGAGCAACGGAAGCACTGCTTGAGGATCATACATTGGTAAGTGTAGAGCACTCTCTGGAATGACTTCCAGTGTATGTATTTGTTTATTTATACTTTTAAAAAGATTTGACTTATTTATCTTTAGAGAGAGGGGGAGGGAGGGAGAAGGAGAGAGAGAAACGTTGATCGGTTGCCTCTTTACACGCACCTTGTCCAGGGACCAAATCCACGACTCAGGCCTGTGCCCTGACCAGGAATTGAACGATGACCTTTCTCGCTCTGCGCGACGATGCCCAACCAACTGAGCCGCACCGGTCAGGGCGAGTGCCAGTCTTTTTCAATAAAATTTCATAAATAGTTGTTTTGGAGCAAAGAGCTGCCCCCCTCATATCCTGTTCCACACTGATATTTGCACAGTACTTGAGTTTTTATCACATCAGCCCTGGAAAACCAGCTTTGCAAAGGTATGATGTCATCCAAAGGAATGTGGTGTGATCTCATGTTGAAACTGTGAACTACTTCAAGCGCCAGGTTGCATGGTGTCCTGCAAAATGTCCAGTACCTCTGTGGTCCCCTCAGAAATTTAAGGCAGCCTGCCCTGTCTCTGTTTGCTGTGCAGACTGCCCCTTGATCCCCTCTCCCTCCTTGTCCATAGTGTTTCCTTGCCATTTTCTGCTGCTCACCCTTCTTTAGGAAGTAGAGCTGGTGGAGAAAGGGGCCTCTGGGTGCAGAGGGGTGCTCACGGGTCTCCAGCCTTTTGAAGAAAACCTTGCGCTTCCATTCAGCCCTGGCTGGCCTGTCTCAATATGTGTCAAGAAGCGCGTTAGGGTTCCTGGTCTCTTCAGTTTGTCACTAGTGGGCCATTTGTTTTCCATCTTCTCATTTTTGTTGTCGTCTCCCATCTGTAGTTCCTTCTTGTAGTCCTTTTTGGGTTTGTACATTTTTTCGTCCTTCCTGTCGTTTGGTGGGAATGAGGGTTAACACCTGTTTGACCTGCCTTGTTGAGACTGGGAGGGGTTGTTTAATCTCTGTGAAGTTGCATTTATTGATCTGTAAAATGTGGGTGATAATGTCCAATTTGCAGGTGATTTGAAGGTGTTATATGCCTAGCAGATATTTAGTAAACAGTGGCGGCTAATCTTATTCCCATCATAGCATTTGTGATTTGAGCAAACATGACAATAGCGATAGCTTAGGGAGGTGGACACATTTCTTGTGTGGTGACTAAAGTGGGTGAGACAGAAGAAGAAAGATATTTTTGTAAGCAAGAGATTTTGGAAATGGGGAAAATTATTAGCTTGGTTTTAGAGATGTTGAATTTCAATGCCATCAGAGTACCAGGGGGAACACATTATAAAAGGGGTTGGAATTCCTGCCTGGCCCCCACGGGGTGGGAGGCTGGAGGTGGATTTCGTTTAGAAATCACTGGGTTTTGTATCCCAGGGAGAGATGGTTTGGGAAGACGAAAGGGCTTCAACCTTGCCATATACCAACGTTAAGAGCTTGTTAGAAAAGGGAGCTGCCTGGTTGCAGAGAAGCTAAGGGGGTGAAAGGGAGAGAAGGCGGAACTTATTGTCAAGGGTAGTTTTATGGACGATTAAGTAGGAAGCATTTTCAAGGTCACTGCTGGGCTGTGGCTGAGTCAGGCTAAGACTGGAAATTCTTATGCCTCCAGCTACAGGTGTGATACTTTGCAAGATTCTGTCCCAGGTGGTCCTCCATTGCCTTATTTGTTAAAAAAAAATGCTTACTTTAGGGGCTTGGGATGTGGTTGTTGGCAATGCATTTTATGGTGGGGTCTTGAATTCAAGGATAAAATTTAAAATTTAAATTAAAACAAGCCAAAAATTACAGGTTTCTTTACTTTCACTAAACAGGAAATTTAAATACATGGTACCAAAAAAAAAAAATGGTAAGATTATTTTAAAATGAAATTGACAGAATATTCAACTTAATTTTCTGTCTATGATGATTTCACAATAAAATCATAGTTTACTTTATAAAAAACCAAGCTAACAAAAAATGCTGCAGTACCTTTTTGAGATTTTATGTCATGTACAACCAGGCACTGGCTACAGCAGGTGGGCCTCCGGTGAGGACACTGGTTAACTGTGAGGGTATTTTCTAGAAGCATACACTGTGAAGTCCCAAGAGAAGCACTTTTCTCTTTATTCACTTTTGGGGTACATATGCCTTAGGCCGTTTGGATGAGGCCTGAGGAGAAGCCTTTGGATGGGCCATTAGGAGTTGTCTGGTGACTTCTGTGTATATAGGAGTCGGGGAATCAAGTTGGGAGCCTATGTGAAGTGAGCAGAGTAGAAGGTTGATCAGGCATAGACGTGAAATGGGTATTGAGGACACAGGAAGTTTAGGGTTGGAAAGCTTTTTGTAAGCAAAGTCAGCTTCATTACCTTAGTTGGGGGCCAACAGGCATCATTGTTGGAGAAGTGGGGTGAAGTGAACTTTCTGGAAAGCTACCTGCGGCGAGCACTCTTATGTCCTCATTTTGACCTGATGGCATCTTTTCTGCAGAATGAGAACTTGTGATGTAGCTGAGTCCTACATGCCAGACATAGAGCTGTCCTCTTGAAATATATCTTGGGAAATTTCAACTTCTCTTACTCAATTTCTCTAACAGCCAAGAAGTTCCACTTTGCTGTGGCTTCCTGCCTCATGGGCAGTGTTTGTATACTAACTCTTTCCTGAATTTATTTGGAACTTCTCCAGCCGTTGTACTTTGCTGATCCAAATTACAGACATCTGGTTTCTTATCTAACTTGAGAGGAGTCAGAACCAATGTTTCCTTAAGTTACAGCAGATCATGTTTAATTAGTGTTCTAACATGTGTATTCGAATTCTTGTCTTTTATAATGCATTCTTCCTGAAATAACAGCCTCATTCCTGGTACTATATTCCTGTATTGTGATCTTTGTCTGGTTTTCGCATTTTAATTCTGCCCCCCCCCAAAGCGATACATTAAACAACCCAACTCTTTTCTTTATGGACAAACACTTTAAGTACCTTTTATAGGTAAGTGTCTTATTACAGGTAGGTATCTTTACGCTTGTTACTTTTAAGGACCCCATTAAACACAACAAAGAACAAAATATCTTTACTTCCAGGGTTAGCAGTTTCCCCTGAGTCTGTTCACTGAACCATTACAGTTCATGGGTGTAATAATAATGAAGTCTCGTGAATGGGGGAGAGAACAGGAAATAGTGATGCCAGGTAAGGATGAAAGTTTTGAGAGTGTTACGAACTACGTAAATGGATCACACATAATATACGAATGATGCAGACAGGTATTGACCATTTCTCGGAGGTCCAGATTCCTTTAAGAATCTGATGAAACCTTTTTTACTCTTTCCAGAGAAAAGCTGAAGCTCACATGCTTCCATCCATACACTCATCCTTATTTGATATGTGATTCTAGGTGCATTTATCCCCTGCAGCTCCTTCATGGACTCCCAGATAAGCACACTGTATGTGCACTGTCCAATATGTACTCATGTACCAATATAAATTTAAACTAACTGAAATGAAATAAAATAAAAAATTCAGATCCTCAGTTGGACCAGCCACATTTCACGTGCTCTATAACCACATGAGATTAGTGGATACCGTATTGGGCAGCACGGATACAGAATGTTTCCATCATTGCTGTCAGATATTGCCGGTCTTTGTTTTCAGGATAGTTTAAGATTTATTGGGTTGGCCAAAAAGTCCATGTGGTTTTTCTCTGTAAAATAAAAGACACGTTTTTCATTTTCAACAATAACTTTATTAACTTGGATATTTGGATTATGTTGGCTATCTATTGGTGTCTAGGGGGTAGAGGCCAGGGGTGCTGCTAAACATCTTAACATGCATAAATAAGACAGCCCCACAGCAAAGAATTATTTGGCCAAAATGTCAGTAGTACCAAGAAACTTCACAAATCACTTTTGACATGTTCAATCTGTCACAGCACCCTCTCCATATACTGCACAAATCTTTTTTTGTGTGTTTCAATTGCATTTTTACCTTTCTTGAAATAATAAAGCATAATATGCCCCAAATGTTGCACATTTTCTTCCATCTTCACTATTAAAATGGCTGCACAAAAATTCACCCATTTTGGTAAGATTTTTTTAAATGCACACTGATAGGACAGCTGTCACAATACAGTCTAAGAAAACTTTCAAATGAAGTCAAAGACAACTAAGCACCACTAAAGCCATCTTACGGAAAAAACGAAATGAACGTTTTGGCCAACACAACAGTCCCTTAACCAAATCTGTTTTTTCCTCTTCTCTGTTCCACTGTCTCCACAACTGTTAATGATTAAACCCAGCTACAGACATACCTTGTTTTAAGCCAAATTGTGAGTGTGTATTTCCTAAAAGTTGAATTAAATGACTCATCTTCAGAAAAGAAACATAATGAAATGAGTTCTTTAAATGTCGTGGGTTGAGCTGCTCTGATGTGATGTGTGCTTGGATTTCAGTTTTTTCCTTCTCTAGCTGTCTCTGTGGGGTAATGCTCAGTGATCCTCTCGATAATTTATTTCATCTGTCAGGTTATGCCTTGAGGTGGTTCTGTTCCGATGGTATTTTGCTTAATTCTTCCCTTTTTCTGCCTCCGGCCAACTTAATTGTGGTAGAGATAGACTTAATGACTTCCTTGACTTGCTTCTTGCTCATGCATTTCAGCAGGACCATTGTGAACACTTAGAAGCAAACAATGGAACTAATTAGGCTAAGCAAGACACACCTATATCAAGAAGTTACAAGGAAATGAATACAGCTCCAGTGAAAAGTGAAATGATTGAGAGATTATCCAGGTTTTTATTTCCTTGGTTAGTTTCTTTGAGCCTCAGGTTCCTAAGCTATGAAATGAAATTAGTGGTATGCCTCTAACTAGGACACTCAGGGTGAATGCATGATTTTGGGGGTGGCAGGGGGGGGGATCTGTTCCTAAATTTGTACCAGGAGTGATAAATTCAATTTAAGTGTGTGGAAGTAAGAATTAGTCAAGGGACCACAGAATATGTGTTTCAAAATCTGGAACTTTGAGAAAAGCAGTGTCCACACCCAGCCTGCTCTCCCTTTGGCTGCTTGTTAAAGGAGTGTTGTTTTTTGCAGCCACCAGTTCCCTGTGGCAGTCATTAGTGCTTATGTGAAAGTGGTTTTCTTATTAGACCTGAAAGTAAGAATCGACTTTTTTTGTCTCTTCCCACGCATTTTAATAGACCTCAAAAATAGAATGAGGGAAGAACTGATTGATTAGAGAAACAAAGAATTGTAAGTCTGGAAAGTACACGTGGAAAAATAAAAATAGAATAACAAGAATAAAGGAGGAAGTAATTTACTTTGTTCTCGGTTTAGCACTTCTTTGGTACCTCGCCATACGTGAGGCTTGGTAAAAGATGTTGTAGAACAATAAAGGAAGAAATAAGTGATGACATTACGGGTTGTGTGTCCTTCCCAGGGAGTTGAACAGACTCATCATGCACAACTGACTGGTTAGAGTGTAGGTGAATAAGAGCTGCAACAGAGGTGGAACTGATGAGGGCAAAGAGAAAGATTCGGCAGGGGAGGCACACAAGGCTTCTTGGGTGAGGGGTCTAAACTAGGCCTTCGGATGACTAGGATTTTCATAGCTGTCCAGGTATAGGAGGGGCCTCCCAAGCCAAGATAAGGGCATGATCAAAGGCCGGATAGTAAATGCCTGGGATAGGTTTGGGGACGGTGACTTGTAGGGATATAATTGGGACAGGCTTGTAAGTGAGGATGGATAGCTCTTTGAATGCCATGCTCAAAATCCTGTATAATAAAAATAATGAAGAAATAAATGGGGTTAGCTATCTATAAGAATGGAGACAATTAGATTTATGGCCAGTAAAAATGTCCATCTTTTTTTAAAAAGATTTTATTTATTTATTTTTAGAGAAGGGAAGGGAGGGAGAGAGAGAGGGAGAGAAACATCAATGTGTGGTTGCCTCTTGCGTGCCCCCCTACTGGGGACCTGGCCCGCAACCCAGGCATGTGCCCTGACTGGGAATCAAACTGGTGACCCTCTGGTTCACAGGCTGGTGCTCAATTCACTGAGCTGTACCAGCCAGGGCAAAATGTCTATCTTTAATTAAACATTCCTGTTAAAGATTTCTCCATGCTTGGGTCTAACTCCCTCTTGGTTTATTATGGTATATGGCTTTGGAAACCAGCAAGGGGTCCGAGAAGGCCAGAGAAAAGGTACTACGGATAAACTATCCATAAGCAATTGATAGTGCAAGATAAAAGTCCACAATAGAAGAGTTGGGAAAGTAGTAGTATGAAAAGGAAAGGGTTGACATACAATGCTCTCTTTTTATCTTCAGCTTTGAGGTATCTGCTGAAAACATGGTTCATTTTCCTTCCTGCCAGTGACCTACTTATCCAGGTTCCCACTGAGAGGAGTGTGTGCCATATAGGTGCGTTGGTGCCAGCACATGGTATTGTAATCCTAAAATAGTATCAGTTATGCTTATAACTGGTTTATTTAAAAGGACAATGCTGCAGGGACAAGGAGATTATTTGTGGCTCTGTAAATCTAATTTTTGGGTCTTTCTGCTAATAAGGCCTTAGGCCATATATGTGTGTATCCATAAATATATCTATATTATTTAACTCACCATAAACTCCATCTTTCTAGTATATGAGGTCTGTCCAGAAGGTATCCGGCCATGTAATATGAAAAATGGAGACATTTATCGAAAAAGATACAAGGTACAAGAAACATTGTGCATAGGACAGTGACACCTCAGTCCCCTTCAAAGTAGGCACCTTGGGACCTCACACAGTTCTCCCAGTCTCCATCAGCTGCCCTGTTGTATTTTCCTGAATCTCATTGCCATCTGAAATCTCTTCCCTTTCAAAGGTGATTTTAGTTTCGGGAAAAGCCAGAAGTCACAGGGCACCAAATCTGGGTAGTTGGGGGGCTGAGTCACCTGGGTGATCCGATGATGTTTTGTCAAAAAACTGCACGAGATGTGATGCATGAGCAGGTGCATTGTTGTGATGAGCTGCCAACCACCAGGTGCCCATAGTTGCGGCCTTCAGAATGATTCAAATAGTTTCCACGGAGGAATGTTCAAGCTTAACGCAAAATTTGATGCAGGTTTATTGTCCTGCTCAGTGACTAGTACAGTGAGGTCATCAATGTTTACATATGTGCATTCCAGCCCACTCTCCTTGACTGCCAGGTTATGTCGATGTTGCGCAAACCTTTCTCGTTATAGTAACAGTGGTTGGACGTTTCTCAGACAGACCTCATATACAATTCAGTGGTTTTTAGTATATTCATGAAGTTGCGCCGCTGTCCCCACTCTCTAATTCCAGAATATTTTCACCTTCCCCCCAAAAGAAACACTGTACTCATTAGCAGTCACTCCCTGTTTATGTCCCCTGCCCTGACATTCCCTGAAACCACAGATCTGCTTTCTGTCTATGGATTTCCCTATTGTGAACATTTCAGACAAATTGAATTATATATGTGGCCTTTTGTGTCTGGCTTCTTTCACTTATTATAATGTATCTAGGGTTCATCCATGTTGTAGGATCAGTACTTCATCCCTTTTTATGGCTGATTAATGTTGCATTGTATAGATATGCCTATTATCCATCTATCAGTTGGTGGACACTTAGGTTGTTTCTGCTTTGGGACTATTACGAATAATGCTGCTATCAACATTCACAAATAAGTTTTTATGTGGACGTATGCCCTCATTTCTCTTAGATATATGCCTAAGAGAGGAATTGCTGGGTCGTATGGTAACTCTATGTGTAACTTTTTGAGGAACCACCAGCCTGTTACTCATTATCATTGCATGATTTTACATTTCCATCAGCAGTATGTGAGGGTTACAGCTTCTCCACGACCTTTTCAGCACTTGCTATGATCTGTCTATTTGATTTCTAGCCATCCTAGTGGGTGCGAAGTGATACCTCAAAGTTTCTATTTGCATTTCTCTGCTGGTTATTGATGTTGACCATTTTTGCCAATTTTTAAGTTGGGTTATTTATTTTTTTGTTTTTTTTTTAAAGATTTTCTTTATTTATTTTCAGAGAGAGGAGAAGGAGGGAGGGAGGGAGGGAGAAAGAGATGGAGAGAAACGTTGATGTGCTGGAGAAACATTGACTGGTTGCCTCTTGCACGCCCCCAACTGGGGACCTGGCCCACAACCCAGGAATTGAACCTGTAACCTTTTAGTTCACAGGCCAGCACTCAGTCCACTGCGCCACACCAGCCAGGACAGGCTTTTTATATTTTTGTATTGATTAATTGTAAGAGTTCTTTATATATTCTGGATACAAGTCACTTATCAGATATTTGGTTTCCAAATATTCTCTCCCATTGTGTATGTTGTCTTTTCACTTTCTTGGTAGTGTTCTTTTAAGCACAAAAGTTTTTAATTTTGATGAACTTTAACTTATTTTTTGTTTTGTTGCTTGTATTCTTGGTGTCATATTGAGTTATTTTTAATATAAGCAGAGTTGTAGAAAAATTTAGGAAGCCGTTGTTCCTGAGGTCTGGTACAAAGCAGTATTTAAAGAAAATGTAAAAGAAGATGATTTTGCCCTGACTGGTATGGCTGCTTGGCGTCATCCCATCGACCAAAAGATCTCTGGTTCGAATCCCAGTCAGGGCCCATGCCTGGGTTGTGGGCCAGGTCCCTGGTTGGGGGCGTGCGAGAGGCAACCGATTGATGTTCCTCTCACACGTCAATGTTTCTCTCCCTTTCTTTCTCCCTCCTTTTCTCCCTCCCTTCCCCTCGGTCTAAAAATAAATAAATAATCTTAAAAAAAATAAAATAAAATAAAAGATTTCCATTTCACTTCATTGCAGCATTCAGTCAAGCTAGACTTTAACTGAAAATGAAGATATCGATTCATTTTGCAACAGTTTTGATATTCAAAAAAATATGACTTTGCCACCAAATCACAACTTTGAAGATTGAACCTGGTTTTGATTATTTTATGTTTTCTTGAGGACTTTAATATAAATCTGTAAGCTTTTACATGTGATCACGGTGTGCCTGCTACTTGGGCTTATCACTCAACAGTGTATTTCTGTAGTCCCCTATCTCCATATAGACATTTAGGTCATTTCCAGAAATCCTTTCCTTGGCTTCTAAGGCCCTGCCTGCTCCAGGCCTCTCTTCAGTCCCATCCGCACAGAAGTTTCCTCTCTCTGGACTCCAAGTGCCTGCTGCCTTGGCAGGACCTTGGCCTGGGCTGGTCCTTCTTCCTGGTTCTGGCTCCCTGCCCTCTTCTCACAGTTTTCTTCTGCCACTGAGCGTAGCCTGTGGTCAAATCCACTTTCCTGGGTCAGACCCACCTATAGGGAAGTAGACTTTGGTGAGGCTGTGTTCTAAGTCAGCATGCGGCGACAGTGATCATTGAGACATTGCTTTGGGACAGCCCACACTGGAAACTGGTGTATAGTCTTCCACTAACACCGTTGAACACAGCCAGTTTTCCTGTGGCATTGGAAGTTACCACTTTTTCTTTGACCGAGTGGCAGGTGAAGTAGCTGGCTATGTCACAGAATCATGGTGTAGGAAATTGACACCGCCCCCCCCCCCACCCATGGGCGGAATCACACACAGCTGTGGGATACTCCTGAGATCCTCAGACAAGGGGCAGGTTTATACATTGCATCTCTCACCAAGGGAGATGGTGGGTAGAATCCCCTGTACTGTTGAGGTGGTTCTTTGGTTTTCGATTGAATGAAAACAGTTGTATTTTATACCAAGTACAGAGTCTCATTTGTAGGGCCCACCACAGTTGTAACACCATGGCTGTGGGTGTGGACTGTCACCTCCTCCTCTACCAGCTCCCTGAGACTGGGCAGGGGCTCGCATGCTCAGTGTCTGGCACACGGTAGGTGCTGAGACTGCATATAACTTGCATCCTCAGCACCTGGCGCACAGTAGGCCCTGAGACTGGGTGTGGCTTCCATCCTCGGCGTCTGGCACACAGTAAGCACTCACTAAGCGCTTGTTGAAAAACTGCTTTCCCATCTTGGGGTGGTACTTTATAGAGTTCCACAAACATTTGCTTGATGTTTCACTTAAAACACTTTTAAGCTATTAAAACTCTAATAATTAAACTTAGGTACACTGAGATGTGCTTTCTGCTACATATCAAGGGATTGACTACCATCTGGTTAACTTCATTTTGTGCAGGTCTTGAAAGAGAAGTGAACACTTGAAAGACTAACCATCGCAACCGCTTGTTTTTGGTATACCCACGGCAGCAACAGGAACACTCTCAGAAGTACATGCCAAGGCACCTGAGCCTAGTGGGCTAAGTGCTGGGGTTTAGAGAAGTCTGCCACATTCTTAAGTCATTTCCAGCTTTTACTAGCTGTGTGACCTTGAGCAAGGTGTGTGCCTTCTCTGAGTCAGTACCCTCATCTACAGGACGGGGATGAAGAGAGACCTGTGAGGAGTGAATGCACTGAAGCAGCGTGGGTGGCTTTTAGGGTTCAATGTTGGCGTTGTTGTCGCCACAGGCACACCTCGTTTTATTGCTCTGTGCTTTATTGCACTTTGAAGATACTGCAGTTTTTTTTTTACAAATTGAAGGTGTGTGGCAGCCATTAGCAAAAAGATTATGACTTGCTGAAGGCTCAGAAAATGGTTAGCATTTTTTAGCAATAAGGTATTTTTAATTAAGGTATGTATATTGGTTTGTTTAGACATAATGCTATTGCACACTTGATATACTACATGTAGTGTAAACGTAACTTGCATGCACTGGGAAACTCCCACAATTCATGTTACTTGATCTATTGTGACATTCACTTTATTGTGATGGTCTGGAACTGAACCCTCCATATGTCTGAGGTGTACCTGTAGTATTACTGCTATTTTATCCTTAACTCCAAAATATCAAGGCTTTGGAGTCTCATTTTTCTCATTTATTGAATTGATAAGTTAAGAACTGCTATAGGTAAGTCCCACAAAAATGCCCTTTAAGGGGGCAAGAGGCTTGAAATCATTGGTTTAGATGGAGGGAGGCTGGTTCTTTAGCACAGGGAACCCTTCCCATTGAATTTTATCTCTAGGGCTGGGAACCTTTGACTTCCCTTTGTCTGCCTGCATAACCCTCTTATTTGTTTCACCCAGAATGCTCACTGAAATTTGACTGAAGAAATGGCCACAAAAGAAACCTTTTTGTAATACTGCCAGTAAAGACTTCTTCCTGTATTCATTCCACAGAAACTTCCTGCACTCTTACGATGAGCCTGGCACCCTGGTGAATCTCTCTCCTCATTGTCTGCATCTTGAGTGAATCTTTCTAAGAGTTCAAGAGGTAGGTACTATTGACACCATTGTCCTGTGAGCTTCAGGATGTCAAGTAGATTGCCCGTAGGTCAGCGTTCTTGGCCTTCGACACCAGGAACCAGTTCTCTTTTCTGTTACTGGCTTTTATTTGGTTCACCAGAAAGTTTTCACCTTGGCCTTGGCTGTCCAGAAAGGCTTCATGACATTCTTTGCTGCCTTAGCCCGACTTTTCCTGTGTCAGATTGGTGCCCTTCCCTCTCATGGCCCTTCCTTTTTCCTTCTTTGTGTTAGCTTTATTTTATTCTCTGGAATATGATTGATTATTCTAAGCCACTAAAAATTTGGGCAAATGTTGAAGAGTGAGTGAAATATTTTACATTTCATCTTAACAAAATTTTATAGCTGTCTGAGTGAAACTTGGAAAAGAAGAGTAGGCAAGTGAAATACTTCTAGCAAAAAACAATGATTAAAGTGTAGTATTTGAGTCCGGGACTTTTATGCCGAAAAAGGTCACGGGCAGCTTGCAGGTGTCATTTTTCTTTTAAATTAAGAATTTAGCCCTGACTGGTGTGGCTCAGTTGGTTAGGCATCAATCATTCTGCAAAGCAAAAGGCTGCTGCTGGTTCAATTCCCGGTCAGGGCACATGCCTGGATTGCAGATTTAGCCCCCAGTCGGGGTACATGTGAGAGGCAACCGATCGATGTTTCTCTCTCACATCGATGTTTCTCTCCCTCTCTTTCTCCTTCCCTTCCCCTTTCTCAATAAATAAATAAAATCTTAAAAAAAAAAAAGAATTTAGCCCTGACTGGTGTGGCTCAGTGGATTGAGCACTGGCCTGCAAACCAAAGGGTCGCTGGTTCGATTCCCAGTCATGGCACATGCCGGGGTTGTGGGCCAGGTCCCCAGTAGGGGGCGGATGAGAGGCAACCACACATGGATGTTTCTCTCCCTCTCTTTCTCCCTTCCTTCACCTCTCTCTAAAAATAACTAAAATCTTTAAAACAAAAGGAATTTAGCTGCTAATGGAACTCACATCTTTCCCATTTTAATTCTTGTGTTAACTCTTAATGTTATGAAAACAGTGAATGTACATTGCTGAGCTGAGATTTCTAATTTTTTCTTTGCAGATGATGATACTTGAACTGAACAATTAAGGTCAGCTTTATGACCCATGTAGTGTGCTTTTCTTATTCAGATTTCCTTACAGGATTTAGTTGAATTGCTAAAATTGTATTTTAACCTTGGTGAAGTTTGCTGTGTTTGGGCAATCATTCCAAACTGTGGATTATAAAAGACTTGACATTACATTGTAAGGTAAGTCCAGAAAATAACATAGCAGGATATTTTTATTCATTCAGCTTACACTAAGGACGTTTCGAAGGATTTTATTGTTTTTATAAAAGAAAAACGAAACATTTTAAATGTCTGCAAATGATTAGGGTTATGTTAATGTATAGATTGATTGAAGTTACTTTTTGTTAGATGTCATTGGGAAATGAGACGGTTTATACAATTACCTGTATCACCACGTATGTTTATATACAACGCTATAATTAGAATCAGAGAGGTGTGTGCATATTTGTTGTTTTAGTCAATGCCAACATACTGCCAAACAGGGTATCTGGAAGGCCCCAAATTTTGATGGGAAATGTAAGCATCGTCCCCTAATTCCTGGCATGTGAGTCCAGCATTCCGCAAATTTGGTTGGTCAGAATAAGGTCACAAACTAGGAAATCTCACATTATGAAACAAAGAGAGCTATCAACGTGCCATGATGAAGTTAGAAGTGACAAATCCCAAGGAACTTCTAAGACTATATTTGGTAGACTTATGCAGCCAATCATCTGAGTGGAGGTTGTTAGATTGCATACTCTGGTTTATAATTTGATGTAGAGATTCTCACAATCCAGTGCTGTATAATGAAACTTTGTGTCTGGTGAGGCAGTTATAGACCTATTAAAGTACTGGGATGCATGAAAGACTAGAATTACGCACATCTGTCACGCCCGCATTATGCAACCTGGGCCTTTTGTGTTCACATACCATAAACACGGTGTGGAAGGAACAACCTTGGGATGGCGGCTGCTGGGGACGGTTTCCAGTGTTGGTGATGACCAAGCCGAGCAGCTCTGAGGGCCCAGCGGTTAGTGAGCAGTGACTGAGGTGGAGCGGGGTGGGATCACCGGCAGAGGAACAGCCTGTGCCAGGGCGAAGGCAAGGGAAAGGGTGTGCGCTGAGCAAGTGGAGTTGAATTTCAGCTGCGTCTGACTGTGCTTTTCCGAAGGACTGAAGCCAAGAATGGGGAGCAGGGCCAAAGTGTCTTGCCTCAGAAGTTGGACTTGGACTTGCATCTGTGAGGAACTACTGAAGAATGTTAAGGAGAGGGCATTCAACAGCTACTTTCCCTAAGTCAGAATAGTCGGTGTGCTTTCTCGGTTTTGTTTCTCCTTTTTCTGTCAGTTGAAGTTGTTTAAGGAAGATTTGCAAAGAATTAAACAAAGGAACCTGTTTAGTGCATTGTTACATAAGGTGGGAAATTAAAAGGCTTGAGACTGTTTCAGTGTCCTCTTGAACATGTAGCCTGGGCGTTGGACTGAGTGATCCATTGGCAGTCAGAACCCTCCAAGAGGTATGCACTCTGAGTGCCTCATGCTTTTGTTGGCCAATTTAAATCGTATTAATTATTAGCAGTAATTACTATAGTAGTGATTGAGAAGAGCCAGTAGGAGTCAGTGACCAGTTGCTACAGGTTTTACCAGAACAGTATATAACACGTATTTGGAAATACAGAATTCTTGCATGTTATAGGAAGTGTTCGGTTACATTGCACTGGGTCACATTTGCATATAACTAGGAGATAGTCAGATAATGTTTGCCACAGTGATTCTGCAAATTCATCTTAGTAACGTCACAGCTATTGTTCATGTCTTTATTACCTTCCCATTGAGGGGTTTGCAACATCTACTCATATTCAAGGCAATGACTGTTTTTGTTCTAGAGCTGTGCTGTCGTACAGCTGTGGGCCCTCTAACTGTGGCTATTCAAATTAGTTCAAACTAAATAGAGCTTAGAATTCAGTCCCTCACTCCCCGCAGCCCAATGCCAAGTGCTCCGTGGCCACGTGCGGCTGGTGGCGGCGATGTCGGACACTGCAGGTCGAGGATGTGGCCACCACTGCGGCAAGTTCTGCTAGGGCTACTGGGAAGCCTGTCTTCTCTCATAACCTTGAATATGCTAACGGCCCCTTAATACTGACATATTTACAGATTAAGTGATGTAGTTTGATGCAAAGTAACTGGGAAGAAGGGAGAGTTGGGAATCGTGGCGAAAATAGGATTTGCCAAAAGCTGATCATTGGTGAAGGTAGGTTTTGGGTCCATGGGGCATCATTACATTATTGTTATTAATCAGAAATTTTATGTAGTTTGAAATATTCCATAACAAAGAATTAAAACAGGAGCTCATATAGGAACAGCACTAAGCAGCAGCCGTCTGTAAATGGGCAGCTGAAGTCCCTCCTGACAGGCTGGTGCCTGGAGTGTAGGAAAGTTTTGAACCCTGCCCCACGGTTTCCCCTGAGGGGTACGTATAGCACTATGTTTTTATTTAAGGTGTACTTGATTTCCCCTCGAAGCTCACAAGTAACAGCACAGGCTCGCACTTGTTAAGTTGGAAATGAGTCTTGTGGGTAGAATGTGCTTTATTACAATATTGTATTAAAAATTCCATGGCCTGGCTGGGTAGCTCAGTTGATTAGAGCATCATCCCGATACACCAGGGCTGTGAGTTTGATCCCTCGTCAGGGCACAGACAAGAATCAACCAGTGAGTGTGTAAGTAAGTGGAACAACAAATTGATATTTCTTTCCCTCTCCCTCTTCCCTTCCCCTCCCTCTCTCCCCCCTTCTCTTTCTCTCCCTCCCTTCCTTTCTCTCTCTAAAATCAAATAAAACATAAAATATAAAAATCCCATTGCTACTGACATATAATTTTGGCAAACTCCAAGTAGTGTTCTAATGAAGAGAACAGAGTTCATTTACTCAGTGTTTGGCTTATTTTTGTTCACTGCCAAATCAGTCAGCTTCTGTCTCTGGTCTCCTGGTTACCAGCTCCTATGGTGATAGTATTGGAAGAGAAGAAGTGGGTGTCCTTGAGAAAACCCCTGGCAGGAGGGGAAAGCCATTGGGGAGCAGTGTCACTATGTCACCAAAAAGCTGTTTGAAGTTGTCACAGGGACTCGCCTACTTCAGTCTCCTGCTGCGTCTCTAACAAACGGTGGCAGGGCTTTTTTGTGAGTAGAGAGAAATGGTTGAAAGCAAGGTGCTTGGGGTCAGACTTGGCCTTGAGTGCCAGCTTCCATGAGCTGAGCCCCAGAGGAGGGGAGGAGTGAGCCCCCACCAGCTGTCGCGGGGGTGACGGTGGTGGAGTGCCCCCTAAATGGCAGCTCTCACTGTTAGGTTGTCTCTGTGCCGAAAGTCGCCGGGGCTCTGCACTCATTTCCCTTAAGTGCCGATACACGTAGAATCCTGTAGAGCGAAGTACAGGTCTAAGGGAATGTAACGGTACCTTTTTATTTTACAGGGTTCTGAAGTCAAAGATCTTGAGATTAATAATGGCAGGAAAATCGTCACTTTTTAAAGTGATTCTCCTTGGAGATGGTGGAGTTGGAAAGAGTTCTCTAATGAACAGATACGTGACGAATAAGTTTGATGCCCAGCTCTTCCATACAATAGGTGTGGAGTTTTTAAATAAAGAGTTGGAGGTAGATGGACATTTTGTCACCATGCAGATTTGGGACACGGCTGGTCAAGAGAGATTCCGAAGCCTGAGGACACCCTTTTACAGAGGTTCTGACTGCTGCCTGCTCACGTTTAGCGTCGATGATTCTCAAAGCTTCCAGAACTTGAGTAACTGGAAGAAAGAATTCATATACTATGCAGATGTAAAAGAGCCCGAAAGCTTTCCTTTTGTGATTTTGGGTAACAAGATTGACATAAGTGAACGGCAAGTGTCTACAGAAGAAGCCCAAGCCTGGTGCAGGGACAACGGCGACTACCCTTACTTCGAAACAAGCGCAAAAGATGCCACGAATGTCGCAGCGGCCTTTGAGGAAGCAGTCCGAAGAGTGCTTGCCACGGAGGATAGGTCAGACCACCTGATTCAGACAGACACCGTCAGTCTGCACCGAAAGCCCAAGGCCAGCTCCTCTTGCTGTTGATCACTAGAGAGGTTGCCCCACCGTTCTAACCAACCCACACACACAGACGCAGGGGCAGAGGAGAATTACAGCGTTCGCAGCAGTGGGTCATCTACTCATCAAATTTAACTAATCATATTGCTGCTTCCTAGTTGGGTGGGGGCAGGGACACACCACTCACAGAAGAACCTATTTACTCAGTAATGGCATCCTACATTTATAAATTGTAACGGTTGTCTAATAACCTTTAATTTAAATATGTAAGTTACAGTGCTAATAGATGACCAAGACTTTAATTGTGATTAAAACAAAACACTTGAATATTCTAGAAATTGTTGCTCTTTTCCTGGGAAAATGGAGAACTACTTTTTATATATGTATATTTTTATGTAATTAGCATTCTGTTCCTGGTTCGGGGGTAAAAATTTCCTAAAGCAATAATGTTAGATATTAAAGATTAAAACTGAATGCATTTGCACCGCAGTGATTTGTTTACTTCTTCATTCTCTTCGAAATTGAGTGCACACTTTTGTTCTACACATCACAATTGATCACACCAGTAATCGCTCGTCATTTGTGTGCCACACATTCCCCGCGTCCCCTCCCCCCAGCCCCAGAAGCCAATTTTCTCATTCTTACAGAAAATGGGAAGGATTGTTCTTTGTGTGAAGGTAACAGAAGACTATTTGGTCTTGTATTTATTTAGTGTCTTCTCTTTCACTGAACATTGTTTAGTGATTTGCTCTCAAGATTTTTCATCTTGCTGCAATGACCAGACTTACTGATAAATGAAACTGTGGTCTTTTGTGGGTCAAGTTCATATGCTGCACATTCACGCTGATTCCATCCTCCAGAGGCAAATCAATGCCGAGACCACGTGTCAGTGAAGATGGAACCCGGCAGTAGAACAACGGGTTGGTTATCAAAGGACAGGCTGGTGGGGCAGGGGGGATACATTTTGAGAAACTAAATAGATATATTTTTGTCCCCTGGCTCCACTCATTGGGAACCATTGAAAAAGAGTATGATTACAGTAAGCTAAGCTTTTGAAAATCTCATTTCCTAACATAATGATTTGGCTATAAGCAAAACATTTTAACATTTTTAATTTGAGGCAATTAAATCCCTTCATATTCTCAGGTTAGAGAGAGCTCTAGTTTTTATTATTTATAATCAACCCCTCACCCCAAAAAACTAGTCTTCCATCCGAACAACAAAATAGGAACCCACCATTAACAAATGGGTGTATATTACATATTTTTTATTTTCTTGAGGGCACTCCCTTTAAAATCAGAGATGTACCCGTTGTTTTGTGACTTGCCCTTTTCTCAATGTCTCTGGACATATTTACATTATAGTAGACCCTCTTTCATTTATTAGCTGTGTGGATCTCTAACAACTATTCAAACCTTCCTCCCTTGATAGACATGGAGCGGTAATTAGGAAAGTGCCAGTTCCCTACACCTTGGTCAATATTGTCTCTGCATACATGGAAAATCGGGGCAACACTGAAGCATTCTACGCATCACATGGTTCAAAATGCTAAGGCACAAGGGGCATATGTCCCTTTGCTACCCAGTTCCTGTCCCTGGGGGTATTGTCAGTTTCTGGGGTATCCATCTGGATACTTAGTGCATAAGGAAAGTATGTTGTTTTAGTTTGCTCAGTTGCCATAAAATGTAGATTGTGTGGCTTCAGCAATGGGCTTTTCTTTTCTCACAGTGCTGGAAGCTAGGAGTCCCAGATCGAGGTATTGGTAGGTTTAGTTTCTCCTGAGGTCTCTCCCTGTGGCTTGCAGATGACCTTTCCTCTGTGTCGTTCCTTACCCCCCATCTATGTCCACATTTCCTCTTGTAGGAATCCACCAGAGTGGATTGGGGCCACCCCAAGGGGCCCATGTCGACTTAATCACCGCTTGAAAAGGCCCAGTCCCCAAATACAGCCGCAATCTGATGGTCTGGATGGGGGCTAGGTCTTCAACATACGGATTTGGAGGGGAGGGGAACAATTTGGCCCCTAACTTGTATGTGTAGGTATTTACAAAATGTACACTTTTGGTACTTGAATAGATTTAACTAACACCTTAGTGTATTTAAAAAACTTTTAAGCATCTTTTCAACTAAATCTATTTTCAGATAAATACTTAAGGATTACATTAGCTGGCATTCAAGAGGTCTAGAGCTGGACAGCAAAAGTGATCCAAGGGTGACTTAAAGGGACCTGGTGGACAGCGGCTAATACACTGATGCGCTACTCAAATGTGATAGCTGAATAGCTTTGTCCTTCAAAGAAACTACAACTAACTGATGGAAAAGCTCTGCAGACAGCCGCAAAAGGTAGCTGGAATTGGATTCTTTTGTGGAAAGTAAAAGGTGCTTTAATTGGCCAGTATTACCTATACAAAGATGAGAAGTATGGGGAAAACAAGAGCGGGGGACCAAAGCAGGGGTGCAGGGTGGTGGAAATAGCTGCAGAGCCCCCAAAGCAAGTGGAAGAACTGTTGTTCAGAGAGAGGGCACCTGTTTGAGTACTGTTGCTCGCCACTGCACACTGGGCCGTCTGTGACAGTGCGTGCTTACCTGCTGTCTCTGAATGGAGAGCCTTTCAGTTCAGTGTTGAAGGCGAACTACTGACCTCGGAGAATGGACAAATGTGTATTTGACTGCCGAGAGAGCAATTACAGGATGCTGTGCGGAAGATGGAAAGGCACAGCTTTGTCAGTGGGTTACTTCAAATTTTAGTCACCTCCTTCACCCTTGTGAAAAATTGTGTAGTTGAAGTTAAAACATCCTAGATGTTCTTCCTCTTTAAGGGAAACTTTGTTTTACATTTCTATAAAAACCTGGGTAAGCTTTCAGTCGAAACATGGGCCTGGGATTTTGAGAAGTCACCAGTGTGGGGGGCAACCAGGAAGTGCTCCTGTGACTGAAGAGAAAGGACACGGGGCTGTCAGGCAGAGCAGAGATTGGCGGTCTCCGGATACGTGGAATGGGGTGGGGCAACAATGCAGCATTCTCGGAGAGGAAAGGACAAAGCCAAGTTGGGGCATCTGGATCACACTGGGAGTGCTCATGATGACAGATTTAGTGCTGACATACCTGCGCTCAGTGTGGCCTGATGCCCAGGGGCTGCTGATGTCCCTCCATTGCTCTTGTGTTCTGGAACCTTCAGGCACATCACCTACTAGCAGATCTGTGCTGCGCCAGCTCTTCAGCTTTCCCAATTATCAGCCTGTGGTTTCCCCCTCATGCCGGTCCTGGTTCTGTCCCATCAGCTGTCCTATCCTCATACCCAGTGCTGCTTCATGCCCAGCATGCTTTTCTCGTGCAGCCAACCAGCTCCTATGCTCATCACTGGACTGGCCTTTGAGCTCCCTCTAAGATGCAGGCCTAGGTGAAATTTGGTACTTAACTGCCATAATGCACTCACACAGGGCTCTTGTTAACCTGGTCCCATCTCACCCTCACAAGCCTAGAGAAAAGGATCCCTGTTTGCAGGGCATTGCTGTTGTGCAACTGAGCCAGGACCTGTTCTGCCCCCACCCTGGAGCTTCCTGCTGAAACGCCCTGCTGGTGGCCTGCTGTGTCACAGCCCTTTGTATACACGGTCACTGAGGGCAGAGCGCAGTACATATAAAACAGGTGTTTGAGTCTCTCTAATGAGCATGGCTGAAGTTACTCCTGGATTTCTAGCTGAATATCTTTTTCTGCTCCCAAAGCTCTGGCCCCTAACTCGAGGCAACCCGAGTTCTGTAACAATGGGTGCAGACATATACTAGTTTGCAGACTGTCAAAAGGGAAAATAGAGCTAAAACAGTAGTGGAGGCAGGATGAGCAGCCCTTGAAAAACTCAATGTTAAACTTCCACAATCTTGGACAAACATCTTTATTTAAGAAGTCCAAGAAATGGACGGGGGAAAAATTCTGGTAGCAATTTCACACAAACACATAAGACCAAACTTACAATTACTTGTGCAAGTTATGCAGAATGGAACAGAACTCAAGTGCTCATGATTAGCATAGCAAATATGTGGCTGTAATACTTGCTTCTTGATTGACATTTACTCCTTCACAGGAAGACCCCACACGTATTACAGTACAAGAGACCACTCCTGCCCCCTCCGGTGCACAGCTTGGGGTGCAAAGGTTAACATAATACAAGCTTTCCTTTGTTTACAACTCTAAAATTGCTTTATGAGTTTTTACTAGCACAGATATCAACAGGTTCATTTCCGGGGGTGTCCAACCTTTTGGCATCTCTGGACCACACATTAAATACATTGCAACACGTAATCACACACACATAAAATCTCACCATGTTTTAAGTAAATTGACCATTTTGTGTTGAGCGGCACTGAGAGCCATCCGGGGCCGCATGCAGCCCGCAGGCCTCAGCCTGGACACCCCTGATTAGTATACAGTCTAGGAGAACGGAAGTAAAAGAACACTGCCTGGCACTTCAGGCCCAATCTCTCATTTTACAGACATGAATCCTGGATTCCAGAGTGACAGCAGGATCACTGTCCCCAGTCTCAGACAGGCAGGCATATGGCATTGGACACTGCAAAGGCCATTTGCTTCAGCTTCTTGAGCAATGCTATGCATAGTGCCTATACATTTTTATAACGTCTCTAGATGTATAGGTAAGCCCTATGTATCTCCCCCATCAACCTCACTCCCCACGACAGACGCTTTACTGTGTTCCAAATCCTGACAATGACATTTGGTTCGGGACGATTACATCAAGGTCAAGCTATCTGAATGTGGAAGTCAAAACTTATTTTCAATTTTTAAAAGGTATTTCAAGGTTATGGATAAAGAACTCCTTATAAATAACTATTCCTAAGCAAATATTGATCTATGGCTAATTCTAAGAAACTGAATGTACTATTAACTATAAAAGTAATTTCATTAGGTTTAGATAAATTGAGACTACAAGTAAAACTTTTCCAGTCTATTTAATCAAGTAACTTACAATGTACACATTCCTGAGTATACCCCATTGTGGTGACATTATCTCCGAATTTTCCTGCATTCAGCTTAAAAGGTGTTTCTTCCCAAGAAACTGGACTTTTCTGTCAAATGCACTGGATCGAATAGGAGAATTGGGTTCATAAAAGGGATTCATTGCAAACTAGGAAAGAAGAAAGCATTAGTGAGTTTGTCAGATTAAAAGGCCAACAAATCATAGGTCTCTAGTTTTTTTTTTAGTTTAAAATTAAAAGAAATCATCAGCCATTCAAAACACAAGTCTGAAAACTACGTTTTTCATTTTAAGTTCCCGCGAAAATGTGCCATTGTGAAACAGTATCGTCCCCTTAAGGAAACTTTTGTCTTGATGTTTCAGTTTTGAGTGTATGGTAAGTGTTGCCTGTGTAAGCGGAATTAACTTTGGCCTCACCCTGTGTGTGAAATACTAATCTCCTCACATTCATTGTAACCATGTGGATCGATCTGTAAGGCCCTTGGGCTACATAAAATACAAACTAAAAATCTGCCATATGCTCAGAGATAAAAAAAAAACTTACATCTCACT
The DNA here is from genome assembly GCA_007922815.1 of Macrotus californicus. NCBI lineage: Eukaryota > Metazoa > Chordata > Mammalia > Chiroptera > Phyllostomidae > Macrotus > Macrotus californicus. Next base: position 33,896 of record VMDR010005956.1, read on the forward strand.
GATACTAAGTTACTCTTGTGTGGTAATTTTTTAATGACCAGGTTATTAGTTTTCTCCTTTAACACAAGGTAATTGATCAGTTTCTCAGATAATGTAATGAGCGTATCATAACGTGGCAGAGAAAATTATTAACAACAAATGGAATCACTAATGAGGAAAGGAGTTACCAATTGTTATATCTTAATCACTTTGTCCACTTTCGTAAGAGGGCTAAATACTGTTACTTGCTACTGCTGACTAGGAATACTGATTGTTAGCTCTGCTGATATGCCAAAGATTCCTTGTTCAAATACAGACACTTAAATTAAGAACAAACTATTAGCACAGCAGTGTAACCACTGATGTCCTATTATTATTTTACTTTTTCCCAACTACGTATCAAGAAATATGGGTGGCACCATTCCCCTCGAGTAACGATTTGATAATATATGAATCACTTCCCGCTTGTTTGTGATCTTATTCTTCCATTGTCACTTATTTGTAAAATATGTGGAAAACATTTTAGACTAAAATTATTAAAGCAATTTCCCTTATGGAGAGTACGTCCTTCTCTCTCTCTCTAGGGTTCCCCAGGAAAATCAACTCTATGCACCAAAAGGGGGAAAATGAAAGCAATTTACAAATAACCACCCTGAGTTCTTTTCCTAGATACCTGTTACCCTGGTGATGAAGACCTGCCTGGTGAGGGAGCTTCAGGAATGGTTCTGACTGAGGAAGGGCCAGTCCACGATGGAAACTGTACTATAAAGGAGTCACTTCACCAGGCCAGTTCCCTGTCAAGATTTGAAACCCTTTTGATAAGCAGATTTAAAAAGTTATAGAACATACCATACCTTTATGTATAAATCATAGACATCAGTAAAGAAGTTCTTTATTCCATCTTCTTGCCTTATGTCATGAAGCATAATAAATCTCATATGTGAAATAATTAAGGTAAAATCTCAGAAATGAAAAATGAAAACCAAGCAGTTGGTACAATGTTCTTCAAGTAAGTGACATGCAGTGTGTTTTGCAATAGAAAAGTTGAACACAAACTGGGTTCAAAGTTACGTTAGTTTTATCTTAAAGAAAACATAATCTTTTAAAGTTAAAAAACTATAAAATAACCCTGGCTGGTGTTGCTCAGTGGATTGAGCACGGGCCTGCGAACCAAAGGGTCGCCGGTTTGATTCCCAGTCAGGGCACATGCCTGGGTTGCAGGCCAGGTCCCCAGTGTGGGGGGGTGAGAGGCAACCACAGATGGATGTTTCTCTCCCTCTCTTTTTCCTTTCCTTCCCCTCTCTAAAAATAAATCAATGAAATCATTAAAAAAATGCTGTGAAATAAACCACCCTTGATAGGGTTCAGATAAATCTTGGTTTTATATGAGACTTGGTTTAAAAATGTTAAACAAAATGTATTTTTTTCCCTAAAAAGAAAAAAGTAGCCCCGTAAAATGGCAATTCTTACCTGACCCTTTGAAGTCCACAGACTCAGCCTGGCAATCTGTGTCCCATGTTGTAGTCTGTCACCCCAACCTTTAGTGAGCTATCTTTATCGCAAAGGTAAAGGATATGACCTGCAGTAACAAATGCTGAAACGAACCACTCATTGAACTTGTCCACAGTTTTCAAGTACATGTTGTTGGACAGCCACATGTTCTCATCTACCAGGTCGAGGGCAGCGTGAGCTATGAACTGGTTCAGATGACGATGGTCGTCCTGGATGACAGTGTGAGCAGCACCAGATTAGCATTTCCATACAGCATCAAGAAAGGCAACGCTTCCTTCCGTACATTCTATACAGTTTTTCTTGGGGGGGGGGGCACTTTCTGCTTTTATTTCACTTATTATTGGCATGAGACCTATACAAGATCTTGAGTGTCATCATATCCTATTGTACTTTTAAATTTGGTATCTAAAACTCAACAAATAGAAACAGCCAATTATAACATATTAATTATAATATAAATAAATGAAATGTGTTCAAGAAACCATAAAGATTTTTTTTAAAGTTTTGCAAGGAAGCTACCAGTTTCTGTAGCCTTTTAAGCGTGTGAGAAAAAAAAAAGAATACTTCATTGAAGGAAAAAATAGGTCCTTCTTTCAAGAAGATTGTATCTTTTTAGAGGAAGACAGCTACAGAGAGGAGCCGTTGACACAGGCCTCAAGGAGGGGGAAGGAGAAGGCCTCCTGTGCAGTGACACCTGGTGAGCAGTGACGACAGGTGAGGAGGTGGCACTCCTGAAGGGTTGGCACATGCCTCTTTCAGGTGTAAGGAGTTCACCCGATGGGGGACCTGGGAGTAGCAGGAGGCCGTGCTCAGCCCCTGTGAGCAGCCGGTCACCTGTGTGATAGCAGAAGACAGCCCTGGCAGAGCTGGGCTTGTCCTTTCCACGGGCTGAAAAGGCTCCACTGGAGAAGGTGGATGTGTCCCACCACAGTGTGGAAAGGGAACTCACAACCTGGGATGCAGCCTGAGTGCTGTGGAATTCTTCCTTTCCAAATGCATCTTTCAAAGAACACCTCTTTTATGGGTTGAATTATGTCCCACCCCTTCCCCGATTCCTAGGTTGCAGTCCTAACCCCCGATACCTTAGAATGTGGCCTTTTTTGGAAAGAGGGTCCTTGCAGATGTAATTAGTTAACATTATGTCATGCTAGAGTAGAGTGAACCCCTGATCTAATGGGACTGGTGTCCTTAAAGGGGGATATTTGGACAGGGACACACCCAGGGAGAATGGCAGGTAAAGATTGGAGTTCTGCTGCCACAAGCCAAGGAACAACCAGAAACTAGGAGACAGGCCAGAACAGGCCCTTCCCTGGTACCTCCCCTGCCTGGGGCGGCCCTGCCCTGCCGACCCTTGATCTCGGACTTCCGGTCTCCAGAACCATGAGACCATCCGTTGCCATTGTTCTAAGCCACCCAGTTTTCGGTGCTCTGTCATGGCAGCCCTAGGAAACTAATACAACCTCTTTGCTGAGGAGGCTGTTCCCGTGCCCAGGCTGGAGGGAGGTTGCCAGCTGCGCTGGGATCCCTCGCACAGCTAAAGCACATTTACTTCACTCCTGTTGCCATGATGCAGCTAATTCAATCCTTAGAGAAGTGGATGTATTTTTGTGCCTGGCTGACAGCAGCATTTTCCATTACTTTACACTGATGGTCCATCTTGAGATCAGGAGAAAGCTAGAAATGCTTTCAGAAGGTAAGTGGTAGCAGGAAAAAAACCCCCTAAGATATGTACTGCTTTATGCACCACCAGCCCACTGGAGTGTACAGGGACTATATTTAAGTAGCTGTGTAACGCAAAGTGACTATTGCTACAGAGAGGCCTCAAACGAAAGCTTTAATCAGCAGTGTGCTCATAGGGATGTGGGACAATCATGTAGCAACAACACCTGGTAGGATAATCACTTAAATTTCTATCATGTTTTGGTGGCAAGATCTGAATAGTTGAGAAACATCATACACTAGACTGGACATTATGCATTGCAATTAATTTCGAAACTCAATTCCTGTCTTAACATTAAAGCTTATTTTTGGAGGTCGGGAGACACACAGCACAACCTGTCAGCACGGATTAGAACAGAAGGATGGTGGGGACCCGGCTATTTTCATCTCAAGACTCTACGGCCCTGTTTACTCTGAATGGTGAGAAGTTCTCCAGCCAAGCTCTCTTGTTCAGACAACAAGGAAGCTGGGTGCATCACTGGGGAGCAGAGCATGGGGTACCACCCAGCCAGCAGATAACGTACAAGGCCACTGAAAACTGCCCTAGTCTCAGGGGCAACAGGAAGACATGTAAGTAAGGGTCTCTTTTACCCCTCCCAGGTGTAACTGGATCTACTACATGTGTCCTGCTGAAAACTGTGGTCTGCTAGGACAGAATGGGCTTTCGCAGCATTTCAAGGCAGCCGCGACTGTTCTTCCAGACCCGCCATGAGTGGACCATGTTTCTATGTGCTTAAGGAGTAGCTTTTCCTGTGGGTACACAGTGCAGTGCAGACTGGGTGAAGAAACCCAGTGTCCTCCTAGTACATGCTCAGTGTGTGCTGAATTAGAGGAGGAAGAAACAGTTCAGAGGACGTTCCCTGGCCGGTTTCTGTCAACCCGTGGGACTGCAGAGCAAGCCTCACTGAACTGTGGTAGGCTCCAGTTACCTCACCTGTCCTGATCTCTTCCAGCTCTAAAATCATACTATACCGTTAACATTACCACACGTAACAATTGTAGGAGTTTTTAAGGCTCCATACGCACTTTGGATTCTGCTTTCCCAGCTGGCAAAAACTCCATTTCAAAAACTGGATTATCATGGTGGCCAACAATTACAAAGTAGAAGCTTCCAGACATTGTCTTCAAGATATGGCACCTAATGAAATGAAAATAAGACATAGCTTTAGTACTCAATACTGAAAAATCAAAAGCCATTAACAGGAAGTCTAGCATTCCATTTTTTTATTTAAACCTGACACTGCAGAAAAGGCCACTGAGCTTGGCCTGCTTTCCGGTATACCACCAGTATACTACTTTTCCAGTATACATGGCTTTTGGACTCTACAGATTTATACCTGCGACATGCCCATAGAATCCAGTGCTCTATTTTCACAGGGAAACTAGAAGACCTCTAATATAAAATCATACCTTCACATCTTAGGATCTGAACGTTTGGAGCATTTAGAGTAAGCTGGGCTATACTTGGACTGGACTAGCAGTTAGCATTAGCACTAACACCTGGAAGGATTCATGAAGGATGCTGGTTACGGAATAATTGGCTTGCCTTGGGAATTTTCAGGAGAGACGGTTGTTCCAAGGGAGCTAAAGACAACTCTATCTCATGTCACTGACACAAAGGAGCGAAACTTAGAGCATTTATCTACAGACCATTAGCTGTGTTTATATGTTTCTTACCTGAAGCAGTCTGCTAGAAATAGAAGTTTCTGCAAATAAAGGAGCCTATATACCTCTTCCAATGCCATTTATGAGAAAGGAAGAAGGTTTTGTATTCTAGAAAAGATGGAAGAAATCCTAATCCAAAGGGGAACACATTCTGAGGCCTTAGGAGGCCTGGGAAGTGGGGTTAATAGGTTTGCTGAAGAAATAAAACTAATAGAAAGTGGCGGGTGGGGAGGTCAGTGCTGCTTTCAGCACACACAGTCAAAGTCCGGGCGGACTTACATATATATTTGTAGCACAGGGTGTTTGGAATCAGACAAAGCTACGTTCAAGTCTAGCTTTGCCACTTACTAGTAATGTGACCACCCAAGCAAGGGTCCTTAATCTCCCAGTCCCAATGTGTGTCCTTCTGAGTGAAATAAAGATAATTGAGAAAACACTCATAGCTGCCTTGGGGTGAGCTTGAGGATTACACAGCCTAATACATAGAAAGCACCCAGCACAGTGTCTGGCCGCTAGGGAGTGCTCAGTACAGGTTTTCTCGAACAACACAGAGGAGCACATGCACAGGGAGATGTGGTGACCAGGAAGGCCTCCACACGGGGCGGGAATCTGGTCAGCCAGGAGTGTGCCATCCTAGGGAAAGCAGAACCGAGGTATGCCAGAGCCCAGGGCATGCCAGCCTTCACTGGGACCCCTGCTGATTCACACAGATCATGCAACAAAAGCCCAAAAATCTGAAATGTATTTCCTAACAAATACATTTTGTACAGGAAACCAGGGCACAGCTGGCACATTTAACTCTAGAATTGGAAGGCCAACCAAGTCCGGGAAAAAAGACAGGAGACCCTTTTGGCACGATGAAGTAAGTAGGATTTAAAATATGATTTGGGGCAGCAGTCGGCACACTAGAGCCTGCAGGCCAAATGTGGCCTCATCCACCCTTTTGTTGTCATCGAAGGCTGATTTTGCTCCACAATGGCAGATGTGAGCAGTTGTGACAGAGACCACCTGGCCCTTTACAGAAACAGTTGTCCCTGTTTTAGGGGAAAAATGAGAAAAAGGCCCAAAGAGTAAAACTGGATAACAAAGACAAGCAGGAAAGACACAAGAGCTATGCAAAACTAGGAGAATGGGCAATAATTCTCAAGAGAAAGTGAGGAGAAGAGGGATGGGAGCTTGAAATTTTAACCAAGTCAACAATGATATCATTCGTTTTTGCTGGAATAGGTTTCATAGGTGGAGTTTGCGAAGGGCAGGGCTTACTTTCTTCAGCACAAACATTTAAGCAGCAGCAGAGAAAAAAAAAAACAAGGCAGATACTCCCTCCCACGCCCATGCACATTTAAAAAGCAGCAGAAGACAACATACGTATGAGAAAGATGACCTCCTGCACTCTCTCCTCTGTATGGAAATCCATGGCTGGGAGAGAAGCGTAGTGTTATGTACGTGAGGGTAAACAGAAAGGGAATTGGAGGAAATACCACATAAAGGTAGTATCACCAACTACGCAGATGGGCAGAACTTGAACTGCTAAGAGCATGACGTCACAAAACAGCTGAAGAAGGGAAGTAACTCTATTCCATTTTGACAAGGAAGAACTGAAAGGTGAAGTGGAAGGAAAGGAAAGCATACAACCCATTGTCTCAGGAAGGGAATATCCACAATCATTTAATGTTTCAGGGCTCACCATGCCTAGGTAGTGGGCAAATGGGAGACACCCTCTAGAATTCCGTGCTGTCCTGTATACGGAACTTTCTGTGACAATGGAAATGTTCCATACTTGCACTGTCCAATGTGGCAGCCCCTGGAGGCTAATGAGCATTTCCAATGTGGTTGGTGTGTCTGCAGAACTAAATGTGAAATTTAATTTCATTTAATTGATTACAATTTCAACAGCCACATGCAGCTCATGGCTACTGTATTGGGCAGTGTAGGTCTAGATCAGTTAATTCCAAACCTTTTTTTGAAAGTCCTGGGATCTCCTGCACCTTCCCTCCACCCATGAAATATGACTTAAACTCCAATATGTAACACAATACAAACAAAACAAGCTGCTGTGTTTGTGTGAGTTGTGTATGTGTATGCTAAACTTTCCCATCACCTCAAATAGGGGCCCTTCCAGCATCTCCAAGGAAGACTAGGTCTTGTGTGGAGGAGGTAGCTACACAGAACTTGGCAATGGATTAAACTGGGGAACTGAGGATGTTTCCAAATGTGTGGCTGAGGTGATCAGGTAGAATACCAAGATGTGATGCTATTTACTGAGGAAAGAAATAAGGGAAGAGGGATGCAAATGAACATGTCACTTTTGAACATGAGGTGGTAGCCAGAATAGCACCGCTCAGCCCCCCCGCCAAGATGCGCACATCCTAATCTTGGGAAACCATGAATGTTAATTTACAAGATAAAGGGGAATCTAGGCTACAGCTAGGATTAAGATTGCTCATCCGCTGACCTTAAGATAGGGAGATGATCCTGGGCTACCCAGGTGGGCCCAATGCAATCACAAGGGGCTTTAAAAATGGAAGAAGGAGGCACAAGAGGAAGGAGAGGGGGAACCATGACTACAGAAGGATGATCACGGGATGCGATGTTGCCGGCTTTAAGGATGGAAGAAGGAGCCAACAGTCAGAATACAGGCAGCCTGTAGAAGCTGCAAAGGACCAAGAAGCAGATTCTTACCAAGAACCTCCAGAAAGAAACGCAGCCCTCCTGATACCTGGATTTCAGCCCAGCGAGACCCATGTCGGACTTCTGTGCTAGACTTCTGTGCTACGGACTGTAAAGTAATACATTTGTGTGGTTTCAAGCCACTACATTTGTGGTGATGTGTTCCGGCAGCAGTAGGAAACTAGCACATGTGAAAGCTGAAAAGAAAACACCTTGCAGATATGAGAAAAAAGGAAATATTCAAGGAAGTGGCAGCAAAATGGTAGAAAGCGCATTCTACAGAGTCGGGACAAAGGGAGTTCATTACCATGGAACACAGGTCCCAGAGCCTTGTGGAAAAGGCTGGGCGGGGCAGTGGTGCGGCAAGAGGAAGCTACTTAGACCCAAATGGGGATGACTGCATGCAAAGGAACAGCGGCTGTGGTTTTTTCCAGCCTGAGTCCCTGACACGGAGCCTAGGACTTCACAAGTGCTCGGTCTGCAGAATGGAACTGCCAGGAGGGGGCTGTAGTTTACACAGTGGGGGATGACCCAGGAGTACAGGAAAGGGAATGCAGGGGTGAGAGGCCAGGTCCGATTAACTAGCCCAGCTGAGGCCCTGTGCAGGTGGAGGGCTGCGGGGAGAGGGTCTAGGAGGCCTCAGCATCAGAAAGCTGAAGTCAGTGTTCAAGTGATTAACAGCACCTAGTGAGAAGCTGAAGTCGTTAAGGAGCTTCTATAAAGAAATCCTTGGTTTCGAGGGGCAGGGCTTGTTGGCTGAAGGGAGGGGAGCCAGGATTCTCACCTGTGGTGAAAACGGCAGCTGTCCCTGGCAGCTAGAGAGGCTTGAACTGCTTTTGGGAGAGAGGCAACTAAAGATATCAAGGGGGTGCTTCGGGGAGCTCTGGACCGCCTTGAACTCAAAGTGGACGTGTACATAATGTAAGAAGTAGGGCACAAACTAGTAATGAACACAGAAATGAGACCTGGGACCAGAAACCTGTGAGGCTAGCCTCAGAGGGGCAACAGCCCAAAATGAGCCGAAATGTGTGGAATATATTCAGACTTTTTAGGCTACAATCAAGAGAAAGCACGGGAGAAGGGTCAACTGCTTCGAGCACTGGGTATGCAAGTAACAGAGGACGCAGATCTGCTGAACTTCAATTTTCTCAAAGAGAATGATTTTCAAACAGCCAATGTGATAGAAACAAGGTTAGGCAGGCTATGAACCTCAGGATGGATATATTAAAAAAAGTCTAAACATTTCAATAAACACAACTCTTCAGGTCTTAGTAAACTACATATCTTGGGTTAACAAATGTGATTATATATCTAGTGATCAGTGACATTTGAGAAGTCGCAGGAACAGAAAAGCACCATATCATAAGATATAGGTAAGTGTTATTCCTATTTTCCGAAACAAAAAGGCTCATCTCCTAGTCTATAACTCAGTACTTTCAAAGAAATTAAAACACCAAGAGAAATATGTATTAAATGGCCGTCTTTGGTCAGACACCATACTAGGAGTTTTCATTATACATCAAGTTATTCAATGAGAATCCCTAGACAAAAGGAGGGGGTGATTATTCATTCATGTACACCTGGTTATACGGAGAACAAGTGATGCCAAACTTGGAAGGAAACACAGGATCCAAATAAGTCCTTTGAGGAAGTAATTTGGTATCTCCCTAAAAACGACACCTTTAGCTTGGATGGTAACAGAGTCTGTGGTAGGCCCAGGAAGCACTCATTATATGTTGAATAAGGGACATACCTCACAGCTGACTAGAATGTCGAAGTGCTCCCAGTCAGTAGACAGTACAGGACCTCTGGGGAGCCTTTGAAGTTGACCTCCACCTAGTCCAGCTCAACATTTGAATCTATAACTGTGAGATGATGCCAACTTATCACACTCAAAGATAACACTCCAAGGATAGCAAATTTATTAGAAAGCAAGAGTCAAGATTCAAAAATATCTCTTGGTTAGGTATGAAATTAACAAAGTAGAATTTAATAGGATGAACAATAAAGTCAGCTCTGTACATGGGCTTTAAAAAATGAACTGCACAACAACAGGAAGAGGAATCCTATTTTAAGAGCAACGGCCAGAACCCCCAAATTTTCATTTACTGCAAGCTCAGTAAGAGGCAGCAGTCTGATGCAGCGGTCAAAAAAACCCTAATGGAATTCCAGGCTGCATTAAGAGAAGATCATGTCCTCTTCACTAATATCATCTCTGGGGAATGGACCCAGTTCTGGAAATCCCATTTTAAAAGAATCAATAACTGAATGGTGCATTGGGAGGGGGGTGAGAGCTAGGCTAGGGAATGTTCTGGACAAAAGCTACTGAAGGAACTGAAGATGTTTAAACTGAGGAGGGGAAAGACTTTTTGGGGAGGGGATGGTGGACAGCACAATCTTATCCTAAATATACTGTGTAATGGAAAAGAGATTTGACTAGTGATGTCAAATGGGTTTCCCTTCCTGAGGCACTTCTAATCAGCTGGTAACCACGGCCAAGAGCTGGTGCTGGGAAAGGTTCTGAGACTGAGTGTGGTCAGCGGGAAAGATCGCTGTGATCAGTTACCCACTGTCATCGGTTTAGGGGAGGGCAGTTGCCTACATGAGTGCCAAGTATTTAGTCTCTTTGCCGCCATCCCAATCACACCCATTAAAGCCCAAATGAAGTCACACTTTTCCAGAGATGTGTCCCTGCTGGCTTCCATGTTCAACTACTTCTCCTTTTTCTAAACTCTTAGCCCAGTCTACCATGCATCTTATTCTTATCCAATTCTCTGGCTATGTTTCCATTACTGTTTCTGCAGAGACTGTTTCCTTTTCTAATTAGACTTAAACATCTTGAGCACCCGGCTCACTTTTATCTTCCTCACCGCATGCAAAGTGGGGGATACTCAAAGATGAGCTCACTGATTTTCAACCAGGGACTTCTTCTGCCTTCCTAGGGCACCCGGCAATGTCTGCAGACATTCATGATTGTCAGAACTGGTGGGGAGGTGCTACTGGCATCTAGTGGGTGGAGGTCAGGGGTGCTATTCAGCACCCCACAGTGCAGAGAACAACGCCCACAACAAAGACTTTTCGGGCTCCACGTGCGATAGTGCCGCGGTTAAGAAGCCTTGGGTTAGCTTAGTGACCTAGGGAAAGGCAAAAGAAGCAAAGCCCCCGAGCTGTCGGACGTTTGTAGGTTGCGATGCGTGGGCTGCAATGGGATCAGCCAGCCGGGGGTTAGACAGGTTGGGCCCAGCGCCCCAGTGCGCATCAGGATGGAGAGACAAGGTCAACACCCGGGTCACGCGGGGGCCCGAATTCCCCCGGAGCAACCGCCTCCTTCCCAACCTTCGCTCCAGCCCCTACCTGCGCCGAGACGCAGACAACGTAAATATCCAGGGAGTTCCCGCGGCAGCGACCCGCCTTCCGCAGCTTCAGTTCGGACCGCCTCTCAACCCTCGCGAGACTCCGCCGTTAAGCTCTCGCGACACTTGGCGCGGGCTTCCGGCGGCGGCGTGGCGCAGGTTCGCGCGGACGCCTTGGCGCTCGAGACTAGGGCGGCTCGGCTGGGCGGGCCTTGGGAGAGGGCGGGGCGGGCTGGGAGCAGAGAGACTGACGTGGGGCCTCGCCTACTCTGGTCACGTTTCCCAGGCGTCCTCCGTCGCTGTCTCCGCCCTCCAGCCCGCGGTGAGAGTCGCCCCAGTGCCCTGTGCCCCACGCCGCCCACCCCTAAGAACCCGAAGGAAGGAAGTACGTTTCTCTGCCAGAGTTCCAGTTCGGAGTGGGCGGCCAGCGTTAAGCAGCCTACTGTCTCCCGATTCCCTGGCGCAGAGGCTGGGCTCTCAGGGCGGGGACTCCCTTGGTCCCCACCTCGAGGCGGGCTGGGCGGGGCTGGCTTGGAAGGAAGCCGCCCAGTGAGGGCAGGACCAGGTGGATACACCGGTCGGTTCTCGGGCACTGGAAGAGGTGAAGCGTCTTGTTTGTTTTCGTTAAAGCGCCCTTCCCCGCCGGGCCCCTTAGGGCTTGGCTTCCCCGAGGGTCGGCCACTGGGCCGTTTTCAGAAACTCACGTCCGCTCTGCCTGCCAGGTAACCCGAACCATCTTCTCTTGCAGTCCACCATGCCCCCCAAATATGACGTGTTGACTCAAGATGAGCTGCGCAAAAGGCTGTACCAGATGTTTAAGGACCGGGGTATACTGGACACGCTGAAGGTACCAGTTCTAGGCGTATCTGTTAACATAACTTTTTCAGGTGGGACTTGTAACAGGTAGTCCCCACTGAAATCCATCCAGGTCGTGGCTTTTAAAAATAGTATGATACATAGGTTGTATTGGTGAGTGACAGTTTTATGTTTTGTGTAACTCGTTATCCTCGAACAGTAGTCTCAAATGGCTTCGAGTTTCAGTAGTTTTAGAATCTATTCAGATAGAGTTATTGAACTGATATTCAGAGATGCGACTAACTTTATGAAATGAACACATTTTAGTGAAGTTAGGGTTGTTTTATGAAGCTGGAGTATAGGTTGCTGAACTAATAAGTGGTTTGAATGAAGGACATTGGCACCATACAGAAAACATGAACTGTACTGCTTACCGTAAAATAGTTTGGGGAATGAGAACTTTCTTCTTTAAAATCTGTTGACAGGTGTGAATACTTCATTTGGGCAGCAAATACTCATTAGTATGAATTAACAGCAAAGGAGTAGGATGACCTCAAGTGCGTTTTCATTACTATATACAATTCCAAAGTATATTTCACACTTAAAATGGGACATTAAGGCAACGTGAGCTTCGTTCCCCCATTGTTTTTGTAACTTCAAAAAACAACAACACTTCAGACTCATCTGAAAAATACAGAAAACAAAGGAAAGTCATTTCTCATAGGACCACTAATTGGCATAATGGGGGGTGGGGTGGGGTGGTGTGTGTGTGTATTCTTAGTTCAATATATGCTGAGCTTTTTCCTGTGGCCTTAAAAGTTTCTTGAAATTCTCATTTTCACTGGGACTCCCCTCGTGTTTGGATGTATGTGTATTTTATGTAGCAGTCCCCGGTTGAATATTTAATTTGGGCAGCAAATATTTATTAGGGCACTTTGTATGTAAACTAACAGCAAGGAGTAGGGTTGGTTTGAGTGTGTTTTCACCACTGTGTATTTCAGAAGTATATTTCACACTTAAAATGTTGAATAGGTTATACCCAAGTCTACACATCCTTCCATTGCATGTCTCATTTCTTGCCTCCGATAGATTAAGTGGCATGGCTTATGTTGCCATATTACTCTTTATCCTGGAAAATCAAATAAAGCCTGAGCATTTCTTTTTAAGACTTTTAGCATCTTGTTCTGTAAAGATTGTAATAGTGTATATTCTACCAGCAGTTTGACAATGCTTGTCTCCCTCCAGTATTATCATCAAAACATTTTAAAAATGTTGAGAAGGTTGGTTGGTTAGAATGTTGTCCCAATACACCGAAGTTGCAGGTTCCATCCCTGGTCAGGGCACATACAAGAATCAACCAGGGAATACATAAATAAGTGAAACAACAAATTGGTCTCTCTCTTTTCCTCTCTTCCCCCTCCCCCTCTTTCCCCCTTCCTTTCCCTCTCTAAAATCAATCAATAAAATAAATAAATAATAACCAATGTGAGATTGAAAATCTCTTATTTTAGTATTTATTCCTTTGATTATTAATGAGATTGCACATGTTTTCTGGCCATTTGTATGTTTTCTATGGATTGGTAGTTCTTGTCTCTTGCTCATTTTTTTAGGGTGTTAGTGTTTTCTTATTAATGTATAAGAACCCTTTTAATTGAAATTATTAATCTTCTCTCCACTTTTGTGGCAATACTTTATCTCAGTGTCCAATTTTATTTTTGCTCTAAAATATGGTATTATATTTTTATATGGTCAAATCTATTGATTTATTTTGCAGAGTATTCTCAGTAAATTTTCCTCCACTAAGAGCATGAATATTCACTTTTAAGTTTTGAAAAAGGCTTCAGTTTTTATAGTTAACACTTTAATACACGTTTTAACGTGGAATGGACCTTGCGTTCCTGGGCATGGCATTTTTTTGTGTGTGTTCCTGGATTAGATTTGAGAGTGTTTCACTTCCTGTCTGTAGTCACAATGGATACTAATCCTTTTTGAGGTGTCCTTGTTTTGTTGGAGCTAGCCTTGTTTGCTCTGCAGCTGCAGGGCATTGTCTGCAGCTGGCTGTCCTTTCTGGAATTCAAGCTTCATCAGTGGCAGGGCAGAGGTTCACTCTCAGTCTGAGCTAACTTTTATTTTCTCAGTTCAATGACTGTGGCCTGGGTGAGTTCTAATTTTTAAAACTTACTGAATTTTTTAGTGGCTTAGCTCAAATTCTACTTGGATGTTTGAAAAGAATTTATCATTTAGTACAAGGTCATAGATACTAAATGAAGTTTATGAAATCTTTTTCATATTTTGAGTCTACTCAATCTGTCAATTTCTGAGATGTGCTGAGGATTCCAAGGACTCTCTTCTGCCACTTCCCCTCCCCCCATAATAATTATACTTAGTATTTTAATCTTAGGGACATTGCAAGGTTTTATATCTGAATGGAGTTTCCTCTTTGCATTGGCTGCTGGAAAGCCCAGCCAGTTTTGCAGTTCCTTCTAGCAAGTGCTAGGTGACATGCTTTTTGTATTCGCCAAGATGGGAGTTCATCTATAATGTTTCATTTTTTTCTGCCCTTTTCCTTTTAACCTGCTTGCATCACTCCTTTAAATTTTATCTTATTTCAGTACTTGTTTGTAAGACATCCTGAATCACTTTTAACAATTAA